>JAGXJF010003905.1:0-42810 GCA_019208055.1 Stipa capillata
TGCCAACCCCGGGAACCCGCCTCTCCCCTTGCCATTTTCCGCCTTCGCCTCTGGGGAGACGCCCCGGCTCCTTTGCACCTCCTCCCTCCTCCTGGCCAATGGGGCCCACCTGTCAGGGCGTGGCCTCCTCGTCGCCGCCGCCGGGTGGCCGAGGTGGGCGGCGTGCCACCACGCTGTAACACCCTAATTTTCTGAAACCCAAAATTTAGGACTAACAAAAACTTTTTTCTAGTAATGCTGATTTAAAATACACCGAATTAAAACTTTTATTCCAAATCATGTTCCTGCTAAACCCTAAATCAAAGCAACCAGAATCGTTCCCTCTGTTCCTGCTCCCTTGATTTCTGCTTTGTCGAAACCCTGTCCAGCAAGGGATACAAACCCCGCTCTATACTTGGTCTCCATGCGGGACCATTCGCCCTTGCGTCCCCGCCACGGCATCTCACAGCAGCTACCGTCGCTGCCATGCCTCTGCCATGGCAACCCCTCCCCTGCCGCGGCAATGCCACGCCGCTGTTCCTTCCCACCACGACAACCGAGTCCCACCACAGCAAATTCCTTTTCCCTACCGTGGCAATACCGCGGCAACATTTCCTCCGCTACGACAGCCCTTCTCCCCACCACAAACATACTTTCGGCATCCCTCCCCCTCTAACTAATCAGTGCCACCTAAACCCACATCTGCCGCAAGGTGCCCTCACAGTACTTCTATGAAATCGGGGCATATACCCATCCCGAATCTCTTTTGAATGACTTGAAATTCTACCACCAACTTCACCATGCCCCATCGCGAGTATGTGCAAAAATATACTGCTTTTGCATATACGTCTATACGCAAAACCCTAATTCCTTTCTCCCTGATTCGACGAAAGGGCAAAGCCCTAAAACACCCTGATATTCGAAAACATGCGTGTTAGCCCGAACCCATGTATGTCTGGCATGTTTCAAACCTTACACACAGTCATTAGACCCAACCCCGCCACACACGCACAGACTCGGAATAACCCTAGCACATAAAATGACGTAACACAATACCAGCGCCGTACATGCCACCGCATCGATGATACCTCACCACCAACACGTCCCAAGCCAATACAAAGGTTTCATCTCGAGTTTCGTGTTCCTGCCCCACCTTGCCGCGCTCTGAAACCCTATTCCTGAGCCCTGATTCTTTTCCTTCCTATGTAAACCTAATTCCTTCCAAAAACACCAATCTCGAAATCTAGCGTTCATCGGCCTTCCCAAAACTCCAGAAAAATATATGGGATGGCCAGTATCGAACGCCCTCGCCAAAAAGGTTTTGACGCATAAAATCTCGAGCAAACCCTAGCCAACATTTATCAAAAATCTTTCGGAGCATTTTACCATTTTTATCAGCTCACCTAACCCATTAACCTACCTGGCCAGCAACACGGGTTGTTCCTTCCCATTAAAACCCTATCTCATGGCACGTTGTGTCATTCAGGGAAACATCAACTCCCCGTGCTATTTCGGTGCCTACTTTTTCCTGTTGCAGCAGGACACCTCTTTTATTTTCTTTAGCAGTAGCCGTCAAATCTGAGTTACTCCAGCACCACCACACGCTTTCTCTCTTCCCTCCTTAACTCTGTCTCCTCACATCTAGTGAATTAACAGCAGCAAAAACCAAGACTACACTCTCTCTTCCTTTGCTGCACCGAGCATTAAATTTTTCCCTGCTCCCCGTAACACTCTTAAGTTATTTCACTCCCGTACAAGGGCCACCGAGTTGTTCAATCCCCTGCCCTATTCCGCCAGCTCACTCACCTCCTGTTGCCATCAATACTCGCAGAAGCACAGCCCCAGCAGCAGTTGACTCACCTGTCTCCTCACTCTCTACTCAAGCCACTTCATTTATTCTCCCTCGTGCCCATTTCTCTCTTCTCCCATCACCTCTATAGTTTCCTTGCAGTACCAAAAACCAGGCTGAACTCTCGTTCCTGCCCGAGCTGCCTTTTCCCAAGCATTCAACCCGAGCTTCTTCTCCAACCAAACCAGAGGATGATCTCCCCATTAGCTCCTCCATCTGCTTCTTCCCATAATCACTCCCTTGCTCCTCTTTACTCCTCACCACCTTGCCCTCAAATCAGAGCTCCCATTGCTAGCCCCCGAGCTACAAACCAAGTTGCCAAGCTTCATCTTCCCCTCTAGCTTCTTCCCCAACGCGGCTGCCTCCCTCTCTTTCTCTAGCCATCAGAACCAAGCTAGCTCCCCATCACTCCCAAATATTCCTCGTGCATTTCCCCATTGGCATCTCCTGAGCTTGGTTCCTCCAAATTCCCCTAATCTTTCTGCTCTCCTTCTTGAAGAACATGGCCGAGCGCCGCCCCTACGCCACTGGAACCCGGCGCATCTCCACTGGCCTTGACCCCGACTCCAGCCCGTCGCCGCGCCGGCCGCTAGGACCAAGACCTGAGCGGCCAAGCCAACCTCCAACTCGTCGCCGGCAAGCCCTCCGAGCTGCCACCCACCTTGAAGCTCACCTGCTGCCGTGACTCCCGGTCTAGTCGCCGCTGGCCATGGCTTCTGAGCAAGGTGCCCACGCCCCCTTTTTCCTGGGTTCTGCCGCCGGGGCTACTAAGCGCCCCGGGCGCGCCGCCACCTTCTTTTTCCCTAGGCAGCCGAGTCCCGAGCTCCCAAGACGCCGGCACCTGCCTCCGCCGCCGGGTCTGCCGAGACCACCGTCGCTGGGCCCGCATCCCCATCAGCTCCGGCCACCCCACCGCGGGACCTTCCGGGTCGGCATCCAGTTCAATCCCGCCGCCCCGGCTCAGTACCGTGCCGCCGTTCGCCCCTACCGGCCATGCTAAGATTTGCCTTTGCCACCACCCGATGCTCCTTAGCCATGGCCAGAACCACCCAGGGCCAGAGATCCCCAAGCCACGGGAGCCCGAGCCAGAGGAGCTCCCTCGCCGGTGAGCCGCCCCGGCGCCCCTCCTCCCGATTTGCCATCGCCGTGGCCAAACCTGCCGCCGTCTACCGCTGCTCCTCCCTCCCAGCTGCGCTACTCCGGCCGTCGGTGGGGGGCTGTTGCCCTGCCTACCCCATCCAGTTTCCCCCTCCACAGTTGGTCCTATGCGACGCACCAGTGAAAGGTAGTTGGAGCAACGAGGTTTAATGCTAAGCACCAGCAGCGGGTACCATCTGGATCAAAACCTACTCCCTGGGGCCACTCTCG
The DNA here is from genome assembly GCA_019208055.1 of Stipa capillata. Lineage (NCBI taxonomy): Eukaryota > Viridiplantae > Streptophyta > Magnoliopsida > Poales > Poaceae > Stipa > Stipa capillata. The sequence continues at coordinate 3,197 of JAGXJF010003905.1, forward strand.
TAATTTCAGAAAAATATATATATATATTTGGAGGATCAGGTTTGAATCTACTTCAAACTTAAGTGAAAATTTATAAAAGCTTGTTTGATTAAGCCGCGAATCAAGTATTCCTTTTCCTAAAGTTCACAAAGGTTGAATGTAACCTTATAGGTCCAGCAAAACCCTAGGGTCCAAAATGTTTTATGTTTAAGCTAGGAGAAGGCATAGGACCTTACTTATGGCAACGTCCGTTGGACAATTCTCTCTCGATGAGTTATCCCAAATAATTTTGAAATAAGTACTACCGAGAATCTAATAAGAGTGACACCATATCCATTCTAGACTACAAAATAGTCCTAGAGCACTACTCTTAATCCCTAAGGTGCTTTCTAAATTATTCCATACCCCCTTGACTCAAGGTATAATCTGAAAACCCCAACTGATTTTAAACGTTGTGGAGCATGTGATAAAGGCAAATGTCTGCCAGTATGTCTCGGCCACCTTGGAAGTAAAATTTATAACAACCTGCACATAACCCCATAGCATATAACCAGGCCTGCCACCTATTTCCACAATGCAGGTCTAAAAAGGCAAAAATGGGAGAGTCGATCTGTAGTGACCCTATTCCCAAGACACGAGGTCAGTATAAATTTGTCACGAACAAAAACGATTTCTTCTCTCGCATGCATGCATATAGATACTTCAGAAATGATTTCGATTAAAAACCCTAACATGCACCCTCAGGGTTAACAGGAAATCGAACAGCAAAACTAATGCCACTACAACTTATGATTCTAAAATTCATACATGTTCCTAACCTCCCAGCTATCCCAAGGACTTTCACAAGTCCATTGAAGCTCATTTGTACATACAGACCAAATTATTGTCTGTAGTGGCTCACCTCGGATAAATATGGAAGAAGCTAATCGAGTTAACCCCCTCTCATCCCATATAAATGAAATGTTACATGTAAAAGTTAACCGTCATATTGACCTCCAGTCTAACGTTTGAAAAATAATTGAAGATATGATTCGTGTACCTAAGGTTCAAATTTTATTTTTAGGCTGTGCTACTAAAGCGTTAAAATAATGCAACTAAACTAGGGTTATAGATTTTATTGACTAACTTTAAAACAGCAAGAAAAATCAACACAAAATAAAAAGAAGGAAAATCCCTCCTGCCGTGGGACCCACCCCTGCAGATCTTTCTCTCCTCCTTTTCTTTTCTCCACCCGTGGCAGCACCCTTGCTCCACCTGGCAAGCATGCCTCTCACCTGCAGTGCTCCTTTTCCTTTACGCAGCACAGCAGCAGGCCCTTTCTTCCACCTGGCAGCATTTCTTCTCCGCGTAGCAAGCTCTAGCAAGCAGCACACTACAGCACTTTTCCCCTTCTCCTTCTCTCTCTCTGCTGATGTCTCCATTCCCCATTTTCTTTCCTGCCGAGCTGAGCTCTCCAAGAAACGCCGCCCAGCCCGCCGCCGGCCGGCTCCTCTTCAGGCCGCCCCGCCGCCGGCCAACTCCTCCCCAGCTCTGACCCCGCCAACGCCGACCTCTGCTCCCTGCCGCTGCCGCCTCTCCCATTGCTCCCCGCGCACCGCGCCCCAACCTCGCCACGGCTGCCATGCGCCGCCCCTCAGCTCGCCCCGGCCGCCTCGCTGCTGGATCTGGGCGTGGCCCCTCCGCCACTGCCTCCGGCAGCCTCCTACTCCACCGTGAAGATTGCCGCCGGCCTCCCCACGAGCAGCTCCCCTCCGCCTCCTCCTGCGCCGCACCCGCCGCGCCCCACATCCTCCCCTGTCCAGCTCCCACGCCACCTCGCTCCTCGCCGCCCCCTCGGGAGCTCCTCCCGCGCCGCCTCCCCTGTGCCGCGCCACCCACCGGCCGGCTGGCCCCGCTCCTCCTACTCTGCCCCTCACCTCTGCCTCCGCTCGTCCTCCCCCATGTCGCGCCCCCTTGGCTCCTCTCCGGTGCGCCCATCCGCTCCGCCGCGCTCCGCTAGCCCCGGTTGCCCCGCCGCGCCTCAGGTCCTCTACCGCCGCTCCCTTCCACCAGCGCCCCTCCGCCGCGCCCTGTTGCCGCTCCCCGGCGCTCCACCGCCGCCTGCGCAGCCCCAACAGCCACCCACCGCCGCCGTGGCAGGCTGCCAAGCCGCTGGGCCCAAGCCCGCCGCCCCATTGGTGCGCCGCCGTCGGTGTTTTCGTCGCCGGTGAGCCACCTTGGAACCAGCCTCGCCGCTGAGGAGGTCCCGCCTCTCGCTGCTGCCTCCGCCTTCTCCCACGCCGCCAGGTCTCCCTCGACCGCCTCCGCCTCCGTGAAGCTCCTCCCCGACGCCCCTTGACCGGCACCGATGACCTCAGCACCGCGCCGCCGCCGTCCGCAGCCCCTCTAGGCCCGAGGTTCACCTCGGACAACACCGCCCCAACGCCGACGGACCTCACCTGGATTTCTTCCCCAATCCCGAGCCGACCTCCGCCACTCCCGTCCTCATCAACTCGGGGTGAGCTCCTGCCCAACTGACTGAAGTCGTTGGTTTTAGTTAGGTTAGTTGAACGACGGTTCAGCTTGAGTAACCCAGTAATTACTGCTAGTCATTTTGGTTAATTGCTGACTGAAGCACACTTAATAAATTGGCTAGTTGGTGCATCGGTTAACTGTATACCTAGCTAATACAGCTTGAATTAATAATCAGCATCCTGACAAACTAATTATTCTCACTAACTAATCGCCTCATGCATATCAAGTACTGCCCAGACAATTTCAAGCTTCGGTTAATAATAAGTATGCTGGTATCGGTAAAACTGGATTAAGGTATCCCTAACGACCTACTAATCAAGTGAGTGCATGAATATATTTAGCTAGTGAATAGGACAATAGGTGGGGTCTTGACATTGTGGATAGTCAGACCTTAAAGATGGCCCGTTAACAGCTAAGTCACTCAGTTCGTATACTGCTCAAATGACTGACGGTTAAGATAATTGATTGGAGGTTGACATCCTTAACGACAGCATGCAGATAACTGGTTGAACATAATTACCCTAACCATCGATTGATGCGTCGGTATCCAGTTGAGGCATTTGTAGGCAATCACTCTCGTAACATTGTTATTCTGATGTGTGTGAGCGATTGCATTGAGTAGCTGTGAACCTTTTCTTCAAATGTTAATTGAGTTAACTGGATAAATTACGGGATGATATTACGCTTGACCTTAGAGCCAACATGTCGTAATGCTGTTTCCACGTTAATTTAATTATTAACTAGACTGTTCAGGTATATGTATTCCTGGAGCTGACGTAACCTAATCGCAATGTGTGTGTACCGCTTAACCACACGTAATGCACAAATTAAAAATCTACAGAATAGTTAGGAGTTAACCTATTCTGGCTGTAGTATGCTGAGTCCATGTAGTGGCAGTTAAGCTTGACCAATACAAGTGAACTACTTAACGTTAATATAATTAGTCACGGGTTAGCACAATTAGTATATTATTATAATTAGCTTTCCCGTTACGACAGATTGAACCCACATCGCAACCCTAAGGAAAGGATATACCAACCCGACTCTTCATGTCATTCCCAGTGGAAATGCTTTAAGGGATATACAGATATCTAATCTAATGTTCCTTACCGAGAAGAAGACAGGAAATGCTAAGTTTTATTAAACTCGTAGAAAATGTCAACGAACTCCTAATACATATATGCTAGAGAACCTAGCTTAAGAGCCAAACCAAAATGCTCAGTATCATAACTCACCTAGAATCTGCGCGAAAACCTAGCATGTCATGCATGCATGCACAAGGCATTAGGATAACATCAACTGCTTTAGTTGTATATGCCTTGTCGTAGCAGAACCCTAGCCATCCTAGCATCTTCATGACATACACATTCCACCTAAATACCATGCATACATGCTGGGCCTTATGGATTCTTTTACTGTTTCCTTTCCGGTATTTGTGTTAATCGCAACAGAGCCCGAAGAAGGTGACCACCAGGCTTACGACTCCGTGCAAGATCAGGAACAACCAGATCAAGGCAAGCAGAGCTTGTTGCATCGTTAATTTCCGTACTCTTGTGTATGCCCTTTTTATATGTGCTATGTATATGGATGTTATCTGTGAATCGTCACAAAATTGCGTACCCTAGCATGTATAGGATGCGTCTTAAGTCGAGAACATCTTATGGCTCTTCAACTAAATTGTTAAGTGAGTTGGGAGAGCCGAGGGCGTGCACAATGGGTACGGTTGGTGTTAATAGCGGGGTGATGGCGACCCGGAGTAAGTAGAGTTTTGTCGTCACACCAACCCTATCTTCAGCGTGTCACCATCCCTTATCACACGGAAACGTTAGCGAGAACCAACGCTGAGGATAGCTGGGGTAAGCCTCCATGCACTTTGGAGGCTCGCTACCTCCAAACTGTTATGCACTCACTATGCCTGCAGTGGTTGAGTTGTCGGTAGCGGTTCGAGAGATTAAAATGAACATGAGTGGATGTTGGATCAATTTGGATTTGACTGAGGGGCTGCCCTAATTGAATTGGATGATGTTTAATGGATTGATTTGGATTGGACTCATGGGCTGCCCCAATGGATTTGGATTTGCTGATTTGATCTCGTGGTGAATTGGTTGTGATATGTTTGTATCCTGAGTTAGATTGTTACTTAACTTGTCTTTACTTCACCTTGTCAATGTTATGTCCTTAATTTGTATATTGTTACTCTGAGAAGCATTCATGTTTAATTACTGCTGTACTAGTATGAGTAGGACATTTAATCAAGCACGAATAAGTCTTGCGAGTACATTTGTACTCACCTAGGTTATTCCTAGAGCTTGCAGGTGAGCCGGTGGTCGAAGACTATTTCGATGATGCCTGAAATTGTTGTTTCCTTGGTTAGCTATTCGACTCATGGGATAGGTGGTGAATTTTTGGTCAGCGGTCCATGCACCGCTGTGGGACTCACTTACTCCGTTTCCGCTGCTGTTTCATTACTCCATACTCGGATATGTTTTCGGTTATGGCCGAATGATGTAATGTGTTGTCCCATCGTGGACAGTTGCTATTAATATCGTATTTGTAGAGCTTTGTTGTGATATCCGAGTTGTTATTCGGGCTGCCCATATGCAATGCGTGTATGATATGAAGCGTATGGGTATGCCGTGAAGGGTTACGGTTGTACCTCTTGTTACTAGGCCGAGCAGGAATCGGTTGAGTCACCCGCTGGCTGAGATGCTGTGCCGGCCAGGCAGGGTGTGGGCGTTCTACCGGGCTTTCGAGCGACCCACTAGCCTTCGAGCTAGGTTAGGGTGTGGGTAGAACCGCCGGGCTCCTCCGACCTTGTTTTGCCTGGTAGTAATTGGGAACGACTCCAAACCTTCACCGGATCAAGGAATCGTATGTGGTTCTGGGAAGATTGGTCGCTTCCGGCCGGCTCGCACGTGACGGGTGTCGGATCATTCCGCCTTGGTGTGTACGGCGCAGGTACCGTGCCACCGGGTCGACGAGTCCTTCGGTCCTTGGCAACTTCGCGTTCCCCTAGTCATATGCAATTCCGGGTCCGTGACACGGTCCTCGGTAGGTTAGAAACCAAAAGGGGAGGGTAAGACCCTAACATACGTAATAACCCGCTAAATTCATATAATGCTGGGATCACCAAGCCCTAGTGCGCTTTTGCCCTAACTCGATAGGAGTTCAAGGGGCCCCGGTCGGCTAATGCACCCTTAACCAACACCCCACTAAGAATAACCAAAACGCACCCCAGTTAATTTCTACTGCTTTTCAAAATAGACAACTACCCTAGCATGCCCTGAGTGTGTGAGGAAATGATCCGTTCTTATATTTGCTGTTATTGGGTTTTTTCCGTACCATTGTTTATTCGATACTTTCCGGCGTGTAGATACGACATTGCGAGATAACACCTGAAGGATCCTGGATGAGTGCCTTATCAAGCTCGAGATCAGGACCCGGCCGATATTGCCAGGCAAGCTATTTCCCACTTCGACCATGTCGAATCCTATATTTGTAAAGTATATTTATTCTGATTATGAAACATGCATGCTATGTTTATCAACGATATTTTATGTAGTTAGCTATACCCGACAGATGCATTTGAGCTAGGGTTGGCTATCCGATTCCTTGTAACCCTAGTTGATTTGTCGATTGGTTTCCAACCGACAAAAGTCTAAGGCTATAGGCAGTAGCCATTGCTTAGCCCTGCTATAGTTAAAACTAAAATTTGTTCGATTGATTCAAACCTTCGGGTATGGGAAATTAAACCCGCGGATAGCGTATGTTATCTGCGGTGACTTTCAAAAGAAATATTGCCAAGATTCAAAATAAAGTTGGAGATGATTTTAATTCGGGTAAGAAGGTAAGGTAGTTTGAAGGAAGACGAAGTAGCGGAAGGCTACACGGTGAATGAAGATAAACTGGAGTCTTACTCGAATCGGTTAAGGACCGAACCTAAGTGCCGCTGAATCAGTTCCCCCACCGTACGTCCACATGTCCTTTATGGGAAGGACTTGACTCGGTACCCCACCTAATATTAGGGTTCGGACCCGTAGGAAGTAAGGAGGAAGTGCTAGGTAGGACGTGGGCCCCTAGAGAATTCCCACGGCGCTATATGGGTCGAGATTCTTAGTGAGCTCCATTTAGGCGTGGATGAAGATTCGACACAAAGATGAGCATTTCTCCGGATTGTGGTGTCAGGCTACCTAGGCACAATCGGAGTTAGGGTAAGTCTCATTTAGCGGATCCGGCTCTAGTATGAAAGCAGGCAAAAGGTCTCGTTGTAATAACCCTGGCAGTATACTTGCAAAGTACTCCCAGGGTGACCTACATCTTGTGGGTAAAGCCGTACAACCTCTGCAGAGTGTTAAAAACTATTCGAATAGCCGCGTCCTCGGTCATGGACATGAACTGGTAAGGCCACACACTAGTTAGATTGAGCTTTGTTTGTGAACGCTGGGAATTGGGATTAAGGACGTGGGCATGAGGTGTCCACAGTGGGCAATTTTAGGCCACGCGTCGATGGTAAGGAAATTGCTGAAGTAAGGAAAATTCGCCGTATTGCCTGAGGTGGATGGCATACGGTCTCGTGATAGAAAACCTAGTTATCGGATATGCGGAAACTACCGTTCGATGGATGGTGCCATGGACAGTGAGTGGAACTATCGGTAATAGGTTATGAGCTGATTAGCGGTGTTTACCGCATGAGATGAGATGTGATGAGATGTTTACTTGAAGTACTTTAGATTTCGAAATGCTTTTACAATCTACTTACGTGTATTTAAAATAAGAACTTACATTTCTGCACAACTTGTAACTTAGGTTAGAGCTATTCCTTGATCTATTCCCTGCATAAAATATAGCCGTATATTTCCTCCTGTGGGAATAGCTTGCGAGTACATTCAATGTACTCACCTAGCTTGTTGATTTGGCCAGACAAAGAAGACATCAGTTCTGAAGATACGATTACGATCGCGAATGCTAGGGCGTAACCCCAGTCAGTTGCCTGTCGGGTATGGCATACTGATGGGCCACCTCTCCGCTGGATTTCCGCTGCAAGTTTATAGCCATTGGGCTACAGGTATCAGACATTCGACCTTTACGGTCTATGTACTTAAATTCATATGTATGTCGATGATATACAGGTTAACTTGTGTGTACCGACTACTGATCCAGGGACCGGTACAGTAATCACAAGGGAGTATCCGGCTTAAAAACCGGGTATGCCACACACACCGTCCCAACCGTCGCCCCCTTTTTAAGCCTTGTTCCGACTGCCTCCTTCTCCCCTTTCTCCCCCGCGTGAACCCTAGCCTCCTCCCCTTCTCCCGTTGCTAGAGCCACCCGCGCCGCCACTTTCTTCCCCGCTTCCGGCCGAGGCGTCGGCGAGCAATTCTGCCGCATCCGGTGAGCCCCGTCCTTCCCCGCCTTGCTCCCGAGCTTCTCCTCTTCACCCCTCACCTCCTCCTCACCTCATTTCCTCAGGTCCGTGCCCAAAAGCCCGCCGACGACGACACCTTGAGCTCCTCTCCGCCGCCGGCCACCGCAGGCTTCATCCCAACCTCCCCAGCCTCCCTGCACCCGTGCGCCGTCATCCAGGTGAGCCACTGAAGCTCGCACCGCTCGCGCTCGTCCTCACCATGCCCCGTAGCCCCTCCGGCCGTATCCGGTGGTGCTCCGGCAAGGGCACCCTGTAAACACCCGAAACCCGTAAAGTCAATTAGCATGATATTCTCCAGTCGGAATTAAAACTTTTTGAGTTATTGCATCATTTCATGCATTGCATCGTAAAAATTGAATTTGGTTCCGAACATGCAAACAAAACCTTGAAATGAATTGCTGCATCATGTCGTATAAAGCCAATTGGGATAACAACCTTCGGGTTGGAACTTTAAAACCCTTGAATTACCTTATCATTTCATGCAACGTATTTAAATAAAAATTGTTCTCGGTTTCAGAATTAGAGACGAAAACCTAAACTGGACTTCTAAAATCTAAGTGTCGAAGGGACGATCCGACTCCGTAGCTGCGTCCGTCTCGTCGAGATTGTCAAAATGGACTATTCATTTCCTGAAATCTGATCTCGGGATTACCCGTTCCCATCTTCTCGAAACGGAGGGCCATGATAATTCGAGAAATACGTGGATTCTAGCAAATAAAAAGAAGAAAACCTCACCTGTCCCGTGGGTCCCACTCAGCAGATCTTTTTCTTTCCTTTCTTCTCTCCAACCGTGCAGGCCCTTTTCTCCACCTTGCCACCACTGCAGTTCTTTTTCTCCACCTGGCAGCCTCCCCCTTTCCACGTGCACGCGCCCCCTTTTCTCCTCCCCTGCCATTTTCTTCACCCCTCCCCTGCCGAGCTCCCTCAAGAAGCACCCTGCCGCCGCCGCCTCACCCCTCTCCCCTTTCCTCAGCTGCGCCGCCGGCCACCCTTACCTCCCCGCCCTCGAGCGCCCTCTGCTAACCCCTCCTCCGCGCGCCACCCCCCACCTCTCCTGCCCCCTACCGCGCCTGCCTTCCACCTGCGCGCCGCCGCTCGTCCCTGGGGCTCCCCGGCCGTCGCCTCCCTCCGCCCTAGCTCCCCGCCGGCCTCTCCGCCCCTAGCTGCGCCGCCGGCTAGCGCCTTCCCGTGCGCCGGCCCCTCCTCCCACAGGCCGCCTCCACCGCGACCCCCCTGCCGCCTTCCCGATCTCCCCACACACCGGCGCACCGCCGCCGCCCCCAGATCCCCTCGCTGCCGCCGCCGTCCACCTCCAACCCGGAGCAGCCGCCGCCCCCATCAGGTCTACGCCGGGGCTCGCCACGGTCGCCTCGTCATCACCAACACCAGCAGCCGCGCTCCGGTCTTCTTCCCCAAGCCGCTGCCCCAGTTCTCTCCTCCACGCCGGCGCCTCTCTCAAGACCGACGCCGAGTCTCGGCCTCCCCATGCCGTAGCTCTCGGAGAAGGGCGCCTCCGAAGCCTCGCCGCCCTCGGCATCTTGCCAACCCCAACACCGCCACCAACCTCATCACCATCGCAGTATTCTTCTTCTTCCCGGTGAGGTCTCCCTCTCTCCTTCTCTGTGCATTGCTTGTTTGCAGCTCTCGGTCGGTCCAGTAGAGGTCCGAAGGAGTCATCTCGGTGGCCAGTCAGCTGGTTAGTAGTAGCCTTCGGGGGTTAGTTGAAGTCAGAGTGGTTATTGGTTAATTAGTCCTTCTCTGCGGTAGCAGGCTGGTTTAGGGATGGGCTTAGTCATCCCCTGTAATCAGGGTTAACCCTTAGGGCTTAATAGCTGCAAGCAATCTTAGTTGAGATAACTTCAATCTCTGCTGTTTGCATGTCGTTGGCAGCTAACCTGAATTGAGTAACGATGGTTTACTCCACACCCAATAATCCCTATTGGCTTAATAGTTGTTGTCATGTCCGCTCAAGTCATATTCAGTGTTTAATCAGCTCACTCAATGCACAGCTTGGTGGGGTTATTGGATAATTAAAGTGTTAACTAAATTGAAGTTCTCACAGCAGGAGCAGCAACTGAGCCTAATTGACGACCACCTAATGCCAAACTTAGTCCTCCCCTGTTTATTACCGCGTAAAGTGGGAGTAATAATACCATACTGAAAACACTAGTAAGGGGATGGCATGATCAGTGAACTGCAGATTCTCTAATACAATTGTACCACAATCACCAGTACTTGATGGCCTCAATATTTAACCTAAATGAAGAAATGCAGAATTTCGATGCACTGTTTTGGTTACCACTTAATAAACAGAACTTGATATCATGGTTCAATGGCGTAGTTGGATTAGTCCTGATGGCAAGAACTTAGTACAAAGCTTGATCCCTATGCTCGCTGCATATACACTAAAACTCAATTAGTATGGGCCTTCCATTGTTAGCAGCTAGTAGGAATTATTGTACTAGAGGAGGTAACAATAAGAGTAAGGAAAAGATAAAATCAGATTTTGGACCCGCTTGTCCCCTCTAGATAATATGTTACTACTAGGAATAGGATAATATATATATATTGGTCTCCACTGAGAAGAAGACAGGAAATGCTAAATTTGATTAAATTTGTAGAACTCGTAGAAAATGCATGTAACCTCCAAATACATGTATCTTAGAGAATCTAGCTTAACGGTAAATGTTAAGATGCTCGACGTCATAATTTACCAACGGGCTAGCAGATAATTGCGTTATCAAGCTCTCACATACTACCGCTGTAAATAACTTTAAAAGCTACAACCCACCCTTGAGTTTTAACGGTGACCAATTCCAAAAACACTATAACATGATCTGCAAGACTCCAACCCAGACGGTTCCAATTACGTTAGCTTCATAATAGATTTTTCCCACACCCTAGTTGCATTTTACCATTATGAACCAATTGGCTAAGCCCTAATTCGAATTACAGGATTGAAACCCTTCTCCTTGGTTGCGTATCACATCCCATGCATGCATACATATGCGAGGTTCATCCATTGTTAACGTTATAACATCACTAAAACTAACCCCAAAATCTGAACTGAATATTAACCTGCCTATGTACTTGTATACCTTCGTTTTAATCCACCGTAGTTGCATCGCATGTATTTTTGTAATGTTCGCAGTGTTTCCTTAGACTTGTCTTTTTCCTTTCTAGAGGTTATTTGCTTCTTATTGAAGTTTGGCTACTTCGGACTTTCTCACGAACGCTAGTGGATACGTTATACGTCATCATCCGGCTCCCAGGCAAGCTCCATTGCTTGTTGATTAATTATTACGTTGGGTGTTAATCCTTGTTTGGCTTAATTAATTGAATGGATTAGGTGCTTGTGTGAATGATTGCTTGATCTGTGCTGGATACCCCATTAGTATGTGTAGGTCTTGTTATTATGCAGTAGCTAAGGCTGATACTTTAACCTGATGCCCTTTCAACCTGAACCTAATAAAGTGAGATGTGAGCACCGAGGGGACATGTATGTGGGATACGACTGGTGGATAGTGAGATTATTGAGATTATTGAGATTGTGTTTGTGCGCCCCAGTCGGAGGTTATTCCCACATACACTACCCTTATCACACGTAGATGAGAACCGAAAGTGCACCGAGGCCAACACTACGGTATAATGGGGATAAGTCTCAGAGACTGGTGGGAGCCTTGTGAACTCCACCAGGGTTGCACTCCTTATGCGCGAAGTGGTTGAGTCGGCGGTGAAGATGAGAACCGAGGGTGTTACCGAGACCAGCACTACGGTATATTGGGGATAAGTCTCAGAGACTGCGTGGAGCCTCACAACCTCCAGCAGGGTTGCACTCCTTATACCCGAGGTGGCTGAGTCGGCGGTGAAGACCCGAGGGAAAGCGCGTATGTCACCAACGAAATGAAACTACGATATAGTTGAGGTAAGTCTCAGAGACTGGGGGGGGAGTAGTGTGAACTCCACCAGGGTTGCACTCTTTATATCCGAGGTTGTCGGCTCGTTGGTGACGGTGAGGCGTGTGTTGCCATGGGAGTGGGTTTAAAGGCATGTGTTGCCATGCACTGGAGTTTGAGGCATGTGTTGCCGTGAGAAAGATTGAGATTTTTAAATGGGTGTGGGCTACCCAAATAAATTGGAAATGATGACGTTCGTATTGTTATATTTGTGTGTATGCTCGTAAGTTACTTTTATCATCATGTGCTTATCATTGCTATGCTCTTGCTACAATATGAGATTAAATTGTGTAGTTTATGTTCATTTCCTCTCTAGCATGTAACTTGAACTTGTTATAAAATGTGAACCTTTATCACTTGTCAAACTTGATTAATACCATGTTTTAATTAATCAATAAGCAATGTCTTGCGAGTACGGTGGTTGTACTCACCTAGGTTTATCCTAGGCAGGTTCTTGGAGCAATTGAAGTTGACGTCGCTGCTTGGATTTACCACTCTAGGTTTCGATTTCCTCGGGATCTTTGTTGCGAGCCGTTTGGAGGTGGTTTCCCCACCATCTCGGGCATTTTCTGTTTTCCTTCCGCTGCTGTTTGTAATAATGTATATTGTGATCGACTTCCGAGTCGCTATGTGTATATATATGTATTCTATAAGTCTTTCTTTAGTAGAATTTGTGCTGTGGTAATCCAAGTTGTTACTTGCGGTTGTCCATGTACAATGCGTGTATGTGATGAAGTATGTGGACAACTGTGCAGTGGTATTATTGCGTGCTAGGATTGCGTTTCGTGATGGCAGAGGTGAGCGAACCACTAGTCCTGCGTAGCCTTGGTTGAGTCGATCCAGGGGATTCGTCCCGTACTCGCTAAGCCTCCTACGACCGTCACGCCTCGCGCTGACGGCAGAGCAGAGCTGGATCCTCCCAGAGTCGCATCTCGTGGCTAGGTAGGGTTGAGGGGATGCATATCCCGGGCTCTAGTCCTCCTATGACTATCGCGGAGCGCAGACTTATCACGTGGTCTTACCCCTTCACCGGTATCTGGGATCTATATGTGGTTTGGAGAAGATTGGTTGCTTCCGGCCGGCCCGCACGTGGCGGGTGTCAGATCATTCCGCCTCGGTGCGTATGGCGCAGGTACCTTGCCACCGGGCTGACGAGTTCTTCGGTCCTTGGCGACTTCGTGTTCCTCCAATCATATATGGATTCTAGGTCCGTGACACACCCCCACCCGAAGCCGCTGGTCCCGAGAGAGAGAGAGAGAGGAGAGTGAGTGAGAGAGGATTGGGGGTGACGTGGCAGCCCTGGATTGGATGCTCGAGCCCAGTCAGCACTGCCAAAGGGCACCACTTGTCAGTGGGCCATGGCTAGGGTTTGGATAGGAGTAGCTTCTTCGGGTGCACGAAGCAATTTTTGATTTTAGCAGAAAAATGATTCTAGGGTTTTATGCATATATGAATTTGAAAATGTCATAACTTTTTGCTCGTAACTCCAAATTGGACAAAGTTTATATTTCTGGAATCCTTGTAAAATTATCTACAATCTGGTTTAAACACAATTTCAATATTTGAAATGGAAATTTAAACCAATTTTAGTTAAACAACATTCATCCCCTCATGCGCTGATTTTCAAAAAAATGCATAACTTAATCTCTGTAACTCCAAATCGAGTGATTCCAGTTGTGTTAGCTTTGTATTTCAGAGCACTTCCATAATAGAAACATTTTGGGTCATGACCATCTACTGAGAGTAGTAATTTGCAATCCTAACTTGCAATCGAATGTAATTTGACATGCATGTATGGTAGGACAACAATTTAATTTCTACAAGTTCGATTTGAGAAATGCTCGCTGCCATAGATTCATAACATGAGTAGGTCACTTCAGAATTTAATACCTAGCGTAGTTCATCATGCATTCATGCTGGAACTTATTGCTTTCGTTTATCGTTTCTTTTCCGGTATTGCGTGTTGCCTACGATAGAACCCGAAGAAGAAGGACACCAGGCTTTCGATTCAACTCAAGACCAGGACCTTTGTGACCAAGGCAAGCAGAGCTTGTTGCATACTTTCATTGCTATTTATATGTTCTACCTATTTGTGCTTGTGTGAGAAATTGCTTGCTTCAATAGTATGACCGGAAATTGATGAACTAGCATGTTTAGGATGTGTCGTGTGTATGTTCAGCCATGTCTGAGAATCAATCTTGTTGTTCTATCAATTTGAACTTGCTAAAGTGAGATGTGAGAGCCGAGGGTGTGCACGATGAATAACGTTGGTGTTAATTGGAGTGATGAGGCGACCCCCGGTGTTTTGAAGTGTTTTGTCACCACACCAACCTGAGGTGACTTCATCGTGTTACTCCCTTATCACCGCGTGGACGTCACCGGAATCACCGCTATGGGTTTATCTGATGGCAAGTCTCAGTCACTTGGTGCCTTGCAACCTCCGAGTGAAGAGCACTCGTTATTCCCATGGCGGACGTATCGCCGGTAACGATCCGAGAGATTGATTAATATGTTGTTGTGATGGTTCAATGGTTAAATCAAGGTATGGGCTGTCCCATTTGACTTGGAAATGACAACGTGAGTGCTATTATGTTCGTGTATTGATGTGCAGGAAATCTGGACTGCTAGTTAACTTCCATGCTTTTCCTTGTACCGATAATGCGATGTCTCGTATTTACGTATCTTGTTAGCTTGAGATGCATCATGTTTAATTGCTGCTATAGTATATACATGTGTAGGGCATTTAATCAAGCACGAATAAGTCTTGCGAGTACTTTGTACTCACCTAGGATATTCCTAGACTTTCCAGGTGAGCCAGTGGTCGTAGATTACTTCGACGATGCCTAGTTGCTTGGTTTCTTTGGTCCGTGTTTGACTCATGGGAATTCTTTTGGCTTTTGGGCAGCGGTTGATGCGCCGCTGTGGGATGTATTTATCTTTTCCGCTGTTGCAATGTTTATTTCAGATTTGACTAAATTTCCGGTTATCGCCGAATGATGTAATTTATTTAGTCCGATGTGGACAGCTAGCTTTATTATCATATCGTAGTGGTTCGTGTGATGATATTCTTGCTGTCCAACATATGCACCCATCTCCCGTCTATTATGCGTGTATGTTGAAATAGGGAGTGTGGTAGGATGCATATGGAGGTACTTGCTATTTTCTCTCGATTCAAGTGAAGTGCAAAGTGAATGTATGGTCCATTGCCAAAGTGAGTCATACACGTTGTGGCGTATGTTTTTTGGAATCGTGATCCCTCAATCAAGCCGTGGTGAGTCATATGCATTGTGTCGTATGCATGTCGCATGGGGCGGGGGTGGGCCATAGTCCGTCACAGGTAGCGGCTATGGTCACTGTCTTCACTTGTTGTGAATTCCTTGAATCGAGTTAAAATATTGGGTCCCTCACAGTATGGGTGAATTATGTACTTTCCTAGTTTAGTAGCATGGTAGTCCCTATTCCCCCTTAAGAGGATGCCACTACGCTAGGATTGTGCTTACCTTGGTTCATCATGTGGCCGAAGGCTCAAATAATTCTAAAAGGGAACACTTTGGCCTATATTCACACATCTCCGAATAACTGCATTGCATCAGGCTTGTTGTCAACTTTGGCCTTGAGCCAAACTCATATTTCATTTGAGCCGGATGCCAATGATGATGTCCCCCAAGATGCCACGCTGAATGAGGCTGTAGCGACCAAATCTTAAGACACAAGATCGGCAAAGATCGTCGTGATGAATTTGGAGTTCCTCTCATACATGCATGCATCTAGGTCATTTGGATCTAGCTCAGATCGAAAACCCTAGTATTGCAACATAAAAACCACTTTAACAGGATATGAGAAATTAATTTTGTTAAAGCCTTCTTCGAAATATTTTCTAAGGTCGTGAATACCTTTGAGAGATAATATACAAATTTTCTGGTGAATCGAGTCAGATTCGTATATTTTAGTAAATGTTTTTCTAAACTTTTTCCTCCAAACCAAATGAAAATGAATCAACAAGATGAACCTCTTATTTCCCATGAAATGTCATATTTAAGTCCTACCCATGTCGTTAAACAAAAATTTGAACTTCTTTTGTCCAAAATTAGCCCTAAACAAAATAGAGATAAATTAAATCAGTAAAGAGACAAAACCAAAATAAAAGAGAAACAAAATAGAAAGAAGATCTCTTACCTCCCTTACCTGCCGTGGGACCCACCCCATAGATCTTTTCCCTTCTTCCCTTTCTTTTCTCCACCCGCCTGTGTGCCCCTTTTCTTCCCCATTTTCTCCTCCCCCTGCCAACTTCTCCACTGTGCCCGTGCATCCCTTCCCTTCTTTTTCTCCAGCACCAACAAAACACCCGTCACCTTCTCTCCTCCAAATCCTGTCTAAAAGTGAAGATCCAATCCCTGCATGTTATACCACTGGATTCTCTAGCTCCTGCGCATTCAATTCATCCAAGGAACATCGACATGCATGAGCATTTGGGCATCCTGCCATTTTTTGCTTCCCAAACCGAGTTCTTCACAGCTCCCTTATTCGCCATCTCTCTCCTCCATTTGCCTCAGCTCCTCTCCAGCGCCTCTTCCTTCCTCCATGTCTTCCCCAGCGCCATTACTCCAAGCCCCAAGCTCCTCTAGCGGCCGCCCTTGAAGCCCCACCGTCGCTCCGCCCAAGCAGCAGCTGCGCCGCTGGCCTTCTTTCCCTCCGAGCCCTGCTCCTCACCGCCGGTTGCTGGCCCCGCCTCCCCCTACTGCTGCCTCGGTCCCGTCTCCAATGCCGCGCCACCTCAGCCGCTTCACCCCGCCCCCTGGTGCGCCGCTAGCTCGCTCGGGCCCGGCTCCCCGCGCGCCGCCGGTCGCTCCCAGCTCCCCGCCTTCCAGCCGCCGGCGAGCCGCCCCCTGCTCGCCCTCCACCTCGGTAGCCTCTAGCCCGCCGCTCCCTCAGTGCGTCTCCGCCCTCCCTCCGGTTCCTCCTACCCCGTGCCGTCCCGACGGGGCTGGCTGTCCCGTAGCCGAGGCTGATGGGCCCAAGCCCGCCGCCCCTTTTTGTCGGCCTTCCTTGGTTGCTCCGCCACCCACGGTCGACCGCTTCTCTGCCGTTCAATGCCAAGCCTCGGCCTCCTCCGCACCTTCAGCGCCGCCATCAACGACGCTGATCCGCCGCCTCGTCACCAAGCTCGGGAGCGGCCGCGCCTCGTTCCCCAATCCGTCGTGCCACTCGTCATCACCTCCAAGCGTTGCTCATCTCCGTCCTCGCCAATGTCAACGCCAAGCCGAGCTCAAGCCACCAGCGACCTCCATTGAATCCCCAAATCCTCCAAGCTCCTCGACTTCGTGTCACCGTCGACCTCAGCGGTTCTTCACCAGCGTCTCGAGCCAAGCAGCGAGTCCCTCCTCCTCCCTGTTATGCTAACCGTGGCAAATAATGGCCCAAACGACTAATCGACTAACTTCCAATTTACTGCTAATTAATGATGACCGCAACCGTTGTCTAATGACTCTAGAAATTGCTTGACCAACAAGTAGTCTAGATTAGCTCAGCTGTGGATTGTTGATCCGGTTAAGACATTTTTAACAGCTGCAGTAAATGAACTGAGAACGAGCTGATGATCCTTTATGCACTGGTGTTTAAAGTTTAATGGTGAATGCTCATTAGTTTAACACGTCCCTAACAGTGATAATTGAATTAAAATGTATAACTAGCCTAATCTAGTCTCAGTGTACACACTGAGCTTAGCTGTACTCAAAACATTCTCATTCTTATCTTGGACCTTGGATTAAAATCACCTCTAATGAACTAATAATTATCCTACCAAAACATTACAAGAGTTGCTAAACTCCCGTATGGAACCATTTCCTAATCATTGCAATCTTAGTTTAGAGGTTTCTCTTTTCAAATAACTACAAACCCGGAAGCAAGCCATCGTGTCCAATACCGAGTATTAATCCTAATGACCAGATATCTCTTAACTCAATTGGTAAACTATACACTCAATTCTAAGGCAACAGTCAAATTATTTGGTCTGTAGCTAAGCACTATTAATTAGTCACATAGATAAGTATTCGTTAGGTTTATATCTCGCCCTCTTTAGGTGCCCCAGAGATCATTAAGCTAGGTTAAAACTTGTTCATTTGATGGTTCCCTAACTAGTACAGGAGACAACAAGAGTTTCACTTATGATCATTTAACTAGAGTAGTTCAATCAGCAACTACAAAAATAGCAATCTGCGTGTTATCGCTGCTAGGCTATATGTGTATGAGCACATATGCTACTAGCTACGCCACCGCATATGCTGCTGCTACTTAGGTTTGCTTGTCCCACCTGACTTCATATCAATAGGTTAGTTAGTGTACAATAGCTAACTAATATGTTGATTAGCTTAGTCGATTAGCTTAGTCGGTCTCTGATATGCGTTTGCCTAGTTCGAGAAAAGCATGCCGTGGTATGCGTATATGCTCAAGTAGCTAAACAGCTGTTGCACTAAAATATTGTTTCCTCGCATCACTAAACTGATTTGTTCTCTAGTTGCACTAATATTTGATAGTTAACTTAACCAACTAAGTTTAGGCATTTGAAAATGTTCCAATTATTCATCAACCAGTGGATAGTTCATTCGATAAATACACAACTTAATTTGTGAGCTACCATGAAGCTAATCAGTGAACTCAATCCGCGCAATATACTAGTAACCTATTGGCAAGCGAGCAGTCAATTAGTAGCTGGTCCTTTCAGGCATTTTAAATTAATGTAAGATTATTTCTTTACTGAGAAGAAGACAGGAAATGCTAAATCTGAGTAAACTCTAAATGTATGTATACTAGAGAATCTAGCTTAACAGCTAAAATAAAAATGTTTAGTGTCATAATTCACCTAGAATCAGTATGAAAACATATCATCAACGCATCATGCCCCTCTTGCCGTTATTCATTGTTTCTTCCTTCGCCTTTCCAGTTCGGGTGTTTGACATTCTACCGTTCGTTCCAGCACTTCGATGAACCCTGCTTCCAGGCAAGTTCCATTGTGTCACGGACCCGGGAATCACATATGATTAGGGGAACGAATGGTCACCAAGGGCCGAAGGACTAGTCGACCTGGTGGCACGGTACCTGCGCCGTACTCACCGAGGCGGAGTGATCCGACACCTGCCCAACGCAAGCCGGCCGGAAGCGACTAGACTTCCCAAAACCACACACAATTCCCTGATCCGGTGAAGGTTTAGAGTCGTTCCTGAATGCTACAAGGCAAAACAAGGTCGGAGGAGCCCGGCGACTCTACCCACACCCTAACCTAGCTCGGAAGCTAGTGGGTCGCTCGAAAGCCCGGTAGAATACGCCCACACCCTGCCTGGCCGGCACAGCATCTCAGCCAGCGGGTCACTCAACCGATTCCTGCTCGACCTAGTAATAAGAGGAACAGCCGTAACCCTTCACGGCATACCCACACGCTTCATATCATACACGCATTGCATATGGGCAGCCTGAATAACATCTTGGATATCACAACAAAGCACTAAATTATGATAATAAACTAGATGTCCGCATCGGACTATAAGATTACATCAGTCGGGCATAGCCGAAAACATATCCGAGTACGGGGTAATTAAACAACAGCGGAAACGAGTAAAGGAGTCCCACAGCGGTGCATTGACCACTGACCAAAAGTCACCACCTATCCCATGAGTCGAATAGCTAACCAAGGAAACACAATTTCAAGCGTCGTCGAAAAAGTCCTCAACCACCGGCTCACCTGCAATGATCTAGGAATATCCTAGGTGAGTACGAAGGTACTCGCAAGACTTATTCGTGCTTGATTAGATGTCCTACACATACTAGTATAGCAGTAATTAAACATGGCATAACTCGAGCTGAAAGGTACAAACATACAAGCATTCCATTAACAGAACAAGGTTAACCATGGAAAATAACTCACAGATCAGAATTCATACATCTCCACAATTGGGCATGATGGTACTCACTTGTCATGTATACACCTCAATGTATGGGTATAGAGGCACTCACTTGCCAACTATACACCTCGATAAATAAGCAACATGGCACTCACTTGCCACTTCCACTCACTTGGGACAGCCAACATCACAACGTCAACAATGAGCCATCATGACACACATTCACTTAATCTCTCGGATCGTTATCGGCAAATACATCCCCATGGAAATAACCAGTGCTCTTCACTCGGAGGTAGCTAATCTCCACGTGACCGAGGCTTACCATAAGAAACGTCCATGGCAGAGATTTCCGCTAACGTCCACGCGGTGATAAGGGAGTGCTATGATGGAATCACCTCAGGATGGTAGAACCTACCAACCGTATCCGTCGAGCGGAATCTCCTCAGGATGGTAGAACCTACCAACCGTATCCATCGAGCACACCCTCGGCTCTCACATCTCACATTAGTAGGTTCAAGTTAGTAGAAGCACCGGATTAATTCCCAGCCATCGCTGGACACAACAGACAACACATCCTAACATGCTAGTTTACTGAACTGAACCACACATTCCAAGCAGCGATCCACACACCAACATATAATCAAGTAAAGTATATAAGTAACAATGCAAGGATGCAACAAGCTCTGCTTGCCTTGATCACCGGGTTCCTGATCTGGTACGGAGGTGTAAGCCGGGTGGTCTCCTTCTTCGGGCTCTGAAGCGAGCGATACCGGAAAATAACAGTAAAGAAACACTTAACAACCAGCATGGATGCATGAATGTTTAATGAAGGATGCAGGTGTCTAGGGTGACTAGTGGGTGCCGAGGAGTTATTATTACGTGCATGGCCCTAGGTTAGCTCATCGGAGGCTCGTGTGGTAGCTAGTATGCATGCATGGCTCGTTAAGGTGCTCCGATGAGTTAGGGTTGACGCCGTTAGTGGCAGGGCATGGTACTAATCCTAATGGGGTGGGTAGGGTGAAGGTAAGCCGAAGCATGAGTTCAACACAATTGGAATCGCCTGATCCGGAGTTACGGTCCTCGGATTAGGGTTTGTGCCGATCTGCGATAAAAGGGGCTAACGAGTATTTTTTTGGGTGACATATGTGGAACTTAACTCCTGGTCTTACCGAGCGTGCAGGTTAAGGTTCATACGATAGTGTCTTAGGGTTCCGTTGTCGACCTCTTGCGCCTGCGTGCTGATCTGGGTATCTTTGAGTTAGGGCTAGAAGGTGAGCAATTACTTGTCGTTGTGCATGGCAGTGTATTGGCATGCTCCTATTACGGAAGTGCTCTGTGATGTGAACCCAACGTGACCAGAATCACTCGAATTGGATCTACGGTCGCTAAGCTAGGGTTGATCGACGGTCGGGGTTAATCCGAAGGCCGAAACACACCCACCCTAATAACCTACTGTGCATGTGCTCAAATCAAAGTTTTCCTTTGTCCAAGTTGTAGAGATTTTTGCAAGGTTTCCGAATATATAAAATTTATCAAAATCCGATGTACGGTTTGAAAGTTATGCGCATTTGAAATTTTACGAGTTTTTAAACTAAACCTAACCCTAATCTGGACGTGGACCTAATTGCTAACGCTACCCGAAAGCTACCCAACACCTAATCCTAATTCCTACACGCACCCAACCGACACTCACCCCAAACCACTAACCCTAACTCTCTTCTCTGACTGACACGCGGGTCCCGGGGGCTACGCTGACTGGGCATGAAATGCCCCGAGTCATCTGCTGACCGGGTGTGGGCAGCCAACCAGTGGCTGCCACAGCACCCCGGTGATCCACCACAGCGCCGACGTGGCCGCTGAGCTCGGGAGGAGGAGCCCCTCACCGGAGCCTCGCCGGACTTGGCCGGAGGCGATTAGGGACGCGGCCAGCTCGGCTCTGGATGGAGGAGGGAGAAGGAGCTCACCCCGAAGTCACTGCCGTGCCCGGAGAGGACGGAGAGAGTCGGCGGCGAGCTGGCGACGGTGACCGGCGGGGAGGGGTTTCGGTGGCCGGTGGGGAGGTGCTCCAGCGGCCGGATCTGCGAAGGGAGAGAGCGGAGAGGGTTAGGGAGGTTGCGAGGATGCTCGGGAGCGAGGAATTGGAGTTTGGGGAGGACCGGAGTGAGCTATCCGAGCTCGCCGGCATGGAGACCGGAGGCGGGGAAGAAATGCGGTGGCGGGGAGCCTCGGGCTCGGACCTGCGATGGAAGGGAGAGGGCGAGGTTAAGGAGGAAGAGACGGTGCTCGGGAAAGGAGAAGGAGGACCGAGGGCTCACCGGAGGCGAGAGAATTTCTCGCCGGAGTTCGAGACGAAGGCGGTGGCGGGAGCTTCGGCGGGGAAGAACCGGGAGGGGGCTAGGGTTCCTCGGGGGTGGGGCGGAGAGGAGGCGGCTGTCCGAGTGCGCCTTAAATAGGGCGGCGGCAGCGCTGTCGGGACGGGGCCGGTCGGGGCACCGCCCATCCCGGTGTACGGGCGGCGACGTGGGAGAAGGGTTCTGACGCGTGGGGCCCAGCGGCAGTGAGACGGAGGGGCGCCGAGGGACTGACCAGCGGGACCCAGCGGCAGGGAGGGGAATCCGGCGGGATGGAGTGGGCCGGCTGGTGGACCGGCCGAGCGGGTTTCGGCCCAACCCCTTTAGGGTTTTCTTTTCTTTTTTTTTAATTTCTTGGATACCAGTGTTATTCCCTGCGTTATTTTATGTTCCAAATAAAGTCCAAAAATCCTGAAATTTTTACAGGAGCTTGATAACATTATAGGGGACCTACTGTAGAAATTTGAGGTCATTTGGACACTATTTGGTCTGGGTTTGAACTCAAATTTCAATTAGGGCTTGAAACTGAGTTTGAACTATAGCTAGGTTTAAAACATCTCCAAAAATTCTGAAATTTGGCAGGTAGCTAGGGTTTCTACCTTCGAAGCTATTTATGAAAGTTGGGGACTCTTCATCCACTAGAGCTCCCCTAATCTTTCAGCCCTAGTTCTGTCACTTTTAGGGTTTGGAGTTGAACACTTCTATCGGACTAGCAGTTTAGTAGCAATTTGGGGACGGCTTCAGAAGGAGAACAAATAGGTGTCGGTCCTAGCTATAGAATGCTAACTCACCCCACTTGTCATTGCTAAATCTGGTGTTTGTTTAATTTCCACCGAGGATGAGATATGTACATATTCTATAAAGTATCATCATATGGTATTTTAGTTTTAGCGGGGTGTGTGTGTGGGTGTTCATGCAGTAAGATGATGACATGTATGCATGAATGCGAGGCAAACCCTAATCGTCGAATCTGGGTATTACACATTGCTTGTTGATTAATCATTACATTGCGTGTTAATCTCTGTTTGGATTAATTAATTAAGTTGACTTGGTGCTGGTGTGAATGTTTGCTTGATCAGTACTAGATACTGCACTAGTATGTGTAGGTCTTGTTGTTATGCGGTAGCTAAGGCTGAAAACTTACCTTGTTGCCCTATTAACTTGAACTTGCTAAAGTGAGATGTGAGAGCCGAGGGTGAGCGCACGATGAATAAAGTTGGTGTTAATTGAAGCTATAGGGGCGACCCCCGGTGTTTTGAAGTGTGTTTGTCGCCACACCAACCTGAGGTGACTTCATCGTTTTACTTCCCTTATCACCGTGTGGACGTTAGCGGGATCGAGGCTGGGGTGTAGTTGAGGTAAGTCTCAGGCCCGTGGAGCCTTGCAACCTCCAGGGATAATGCACTCTTTACACTCAGGGTGATCGATTGCCGGTAACGGTCCGAGAGATTGATTGAAATTGTCATTGTGATGGACATGTGATCTAATTGGGGTGTGGGCTGCCCCCGAATGAATTGGAAATGATGACATTCATATTATTATGTTCGTGTGTGTGCTTGTAAGTTGCTATTATCTCTCTGTGGTTGTTCTAATCTATGTGCAGATGTTACCCCATTGTTATACCGTGGTTAAGATGGCTTCCGACTATTATTAAGTTGTTGCTAATATCTGCTGAACCTGGAATTAAAATGGTGTAGTTTATGTTTACCTTATCCCTCTTTTTGCAACTTAACCTAATTAAAATTGTGAACCTTCCCCACTTGTCAAATATGATTAATACCATGTTTTAATTAATTGATGAGCAATGTCTTGCGAGTACGGTGGTTGTACTCACCTAGGTTTATCCTAGGTAGGTTCATGGAGCATTTTGGAGTTGGCGTTCGCTGCTTCGGTTTACCACTTTCGGCTTCGACTTCCTTGGGATTGTTGTGGGCTGTTTGAGGTGGTTCCCCACCATCTCGGGTGTTTTACTTTGTGTTTCTGCTATTGCCCTTGTGGCTCTTTTGATGTTTATCGACCTTCGGGTCAAGTTGTATGTAAGATAAGTACTGCCCCGAGTATGGGACGTGTTATAATTATCTGGTAATCTTTCTCTTTAGTGCTTTGCTGTGATATACGAGTTGTTATCGGGGCTGCCCATATGCAATGCGTGTATGATATGAAGTATATGGGTATGCCGTGAAGGGTTAAAGCTGTTCTCCTTTTTACTACATCGAGCAGGTATCGTTTGAGTGACCCGCTGGCTGAGATGCTATGCCGGCCAGGCAGGGTGTGGGCATATTCTACCGGGCTTTCGAGCGACCCACTAGCTTCCAAGCTAGGTTAGGGTGTGGGTAGAATCGCCGGGCTCCTCTGATCTTGCTTTGCATGGTAGGAGTCGGGAACGACTCTAAACCTTCACCGGATCAGGGAATTGTATGTGGTTCTGAGAAGTTTAGTCACTTTCGGCCGGCTTGCGTTGGTCAGGTGTCGGATCACTCCGCCTCGGTGAGTACGACGCGGGTACCGTGCCACCAGATCGACTGGTCCCTCGGCCCTTGGCGACCATTCATTCCCCTAATCATATGTAATTCCCGGGTCTGTGACAGAGGCCCTGCCACAGTGGATCCGCCAAGGAAAGAAGGGCACTCCAAGAATAAATAGGACTCGGCCTACCAAGTGCATGCCCAAGTGCCAAAGGAACCCGTCGTCATGCAACAAAAGACTCTATCTCATGGCACACTACATTGAGCAATGAAGCAAGGGCTGTCCAGTCCTATGCCTAAGGACACAATACCTGTCATGTCATCATGCAGCGATCCAATTGTGGCCGCCAAGGCTCCGAAGAAAAGGGACACGAAACATGGGGGCAGCAAAAAAATAGCGAAGGATGATAGCGCCAGGAAGGCCTTGTTCTTTATATCAACTCTGGCAACTGTAGTGAGGGATCAGACATACATTCCTGGTCAGCCACTCTGAAGTACAGAGCCTGTCTGCTAAAACAAAAGAACTTCATGACATGTACATGTTACATTCCAATAACTCGGCTCAATATGTGGGATACATCCAACTCCAAGTTCAAGAATCTTACCATTTCTTTCGTGAGTTTGGTAGTCCTACATTTGACGTCCACTTCGGAGACTTGTTCTCTCTTTATAAACTCAAAAGACTCAACACTAGCGTGATGAGGGTATGTACACTTTTTGAGGCCCTAGAGGCCAAGCGCTTGAAAGCAGGGATTGGATTCATCGATCCCCTTATATTGCACGATGAACATATGAGGCTGGATCAAGTGTCTGTAACGTAGTACATTGCAAAGGCATGGGTCGTCCAAAAGGATAAGGACTTTATACTCTTTACATACAGTCCCCCATAAGTTCTTTACTATTGTGTATATTTTCTTTTGTATGCACTTAGCTACGTGTTTATATCTCATTTATGGCTATGATGGCGTGTATGCAGCGACCATTGGGTCCTTGTGGTGATCGTTATACCTTAGAACAAGGTCTTTTACATTGATTCCAAGATCCGCAAAAGGCCCTTACCGCCACGAGACTTGTCCATGATTCGGCAGTGCATCGATGGAGCTTTCCTCATCTTTAAAGCACACAGAGAAGGGGCTCATTGCAAGAAAGGTGCACCCCCAAAGCTCACCCACAGGTTTAATTTCTTGTGCAAGCAACAGCCCGATAATAGCTTGACATGTGGGTTCTACATTTGCACCCACATGGACGCTCTCACAAAACAATGGAACCCAGCTTGCGAACAAAAGGTATAATATAAATATTTATGAACCCAGTTACTTAGTTCATATCCATATGAAATTAATGTTATTCTAATTAATTTACAGGATTTTAAGATCCAGTGTGACAACTACGATGATAAATAAGAACAAAACCGCATCAGACATTCGTTTGTATGGTTCCTCAACCATTATGTCTTATGGCCAAGCGGTGAATTATATGCTAGCATCCAACTGCCCCCAAAAACCATTGTCCCTAAACCCCAGCCATAGTTTTATTTATACTGATTTTGGATTGCATACATGTCAAATATTATTGATTCCAATTTGAAATATATGTGAGCTTATATGTGTATATGATGATGCATGTGAAATATATGTATGCTTATGCCTCACAGCTGGGGCTGCTGAGAGCTGGGGCTGTATAGTTGGTTTTTTTCAGATGGAATGGTAGCAAGTCCTGAGGCTAGCCAACAAAGCAGCTTTCACCAGGGTGCCAATAAGTCATCACTAACGGGCGCCTAACCGCTGTCGACAATGTAACCTGTTTTCGTCACCACTAATAATACATCACTAATGGGCACTATCTTGGAAATTATCAGACTAAACATCACCACTGACGGGCGCATAATAGGTCAGTGTAATACCCATTTCTATCTTGCAACTTAGGTTATGCATTTCATCCCAGCATTCATGCCATCATCCCTGCACCAACCCTTGCATAAACTCAAATGTGGATAAATTATGTTTTATAGAATACGTACATATCTCATCCTTCAAAATTAATTCTAGCAAACACCAACCAACTTATTTGAATAACCACAACAAACCCCAAACATGTTATGTTCCTATAGTCCAAAATAATGTTTATGCCAGGTTTTCTCTCTGTCGCTCAATCCGGAAGTTGGTCCGGAAGCTCCGGATGGAACGGGCTAACCGGATTCCAGGTGGCTTCCGAGCTAATTTCCGGGGGAGTCCAGAGAGGTTTGGGTGTGGCCTGGTTGTACCGGAGGTTCAGTTTGGAACCTCTGGATGGAACCTCCGGGATGTCCGGAAATTCTGGGTGGAGTCCGGGCTATTTTCCGGGGGAGTCCAGAGAGGGTTGGGCTGAGTTTGTAGATGCCGGAGGTTCGGTCCGGGACATCCGGGATGAACCTCCGGGCTGTCCGGAAATTGCGGGTGGAATCCGAGTTAATTTCCGGAGGAGTCCAGAGAAGAATTGAGCCAGCCCCGTTGATGCCGGAGGTTCGGTCTGGAACCTCCGGGTTGAACATCCGGGCTGCCCTGCCTCCGGGCGGTTTCTAGGTCGTTTTTCAGGCGAGCCGCACCCGACCCGGCCCCCATGTCAGACCTCGCCCTCCACGTTGCCGCCGTTAGTTGGCGACGGTGGGCGGTGGCTGCCACCGCAGCGTTCCGACCACCGGCCTATTTAAGCCGGCCGAGTCCCCCTTCTCCTCTTTTTCTCCTCCTCCCTCCTCTCCTTCTTCTCCAGTGCCCGAATTCCTCGTCCTCGTCGCCGTCTTCCCCATCCCCGGCTGAGCTCTAGCGACGAGAAATCCCACCGCATCTGGTGAGCTCTGGCCTCCCCTTTTCTCCCCCTAGCGTCCCCTTCTTCTCCCTCACCTTCCCGGCTCTTCCTCTCCTCAGATTCGCGCCCGAGGACCCCCACCGGTGACAACCGGAGTTCTTCACCACCGCCGGCCACCGGGAGCTCGATTCCGACCTCCGTAGCTTCCCCGGGCCCTCGTTTTGCCTCCGAGGTGAGCTGCTGTTGCTTCCGCCGCTACCCCCGAGCCCGCCGTGCCCTATTTGCCGCCGGAGCCTCCCCGGTGATGCTCCGGCAAGGGCCCTGCCACCCGAGCTCACCAGCCACGTAGGCAGAGCAAGGGAGTGACGTGGCGACCTCCCTTGGCTGCCAGCTGGACTGAGTATAGGGTTAGGGTAGATCTCGGGTGGAGTTAGCAAATTCTTTTTCGCAGGGAAATAATGCCAAAAATGGAAATTAGGGTTTTGCCCCAAATCGGACAATTTGAAAACGCGATAACTTTTTACTCGTAGCTCTGATTTCAACAAATTTTATATTTCTAGAATCCTTGTGAAATTATCTATACCCTGGTTCAAACACATTTTCAAAATTTGCAAATATACTGTTGGCCAATATTCAATTGTGTGATGATGTTTCCTCTCATGCATTGATTTTTAACAATACCTAACCAAATTGCTATAGCTCCGATTCGAGAAATTCCAACTGTGGTAATTTTGTATCTCAGAGTAGTTCCACCATAACCTACATTAAGGTATGACCAATCATCGTGAATAACCATTTCCAACCCTAACACGAAATTGGGCATAGTCCATCATGCATGCATTACTAGGGCAATCCATTAATCCCCACAAGTTAAAATTGAGGAAATTCTTATTATTTCAGATTCCTTACACCCTTAAGTCACTTAGAAGTTTACACTTAGCATTACCCGTCAAGCATTCATGCTGGACTTATTACTTTCTTTTGTCATTTCTTGTCACGGACCCGGAATAGCATATGGTTAGGGGAACGCGAAGTCGCCAAGGACCGAAGGACTCGCCAACCCGGTGGCACGGTACCTGCGCCGTACGCACCAAGGTAGAGCGATCCGACACCCGCCACGTGCGAGCCGGCCGGAAGCGACCACTCTTCCCAAAACCACATACGATTCCGTAATCCGGTGAAGAGTCAGAGTCGTTCCCGAATCCTACCACGACAAGCAAGGTCGGAGGAGCCCGGCGATTCTACCCACACCCTAACCTAGCTCGGAAGCTAGTGGGTCGCTCGAAAGCCCGGTAGAACGCCCACACCCTGCCTGGCCGGCACTGCATCTCAGCCAGCGGGTCACTCAACCAACACCTGCTCGACTTAGTAGAAAATGGTACGGCCTCGATTCTTCACGGCATACCCATACACTTCATATCATTCACGCATTGTGCAGGGGCAGCCTGGATTAACAACTCGGATATCATCACAAAGCTCTACAATACGATATTACTTAATAACAGTCCACGATGGGACAACATATTACATCAGTCGGTTATCACCGGAAACATATCCGAGTACGGAGAAACTTAACAACAGCGGAAGCAAAATAAGTGAGTCCCACAGCGGCACAGTGACCGCTGAACAAAACACCAACTATCCCATTGTTCGAACACTACCGAGGAAACCAAGTTTAAGCATTGTCAAAGTAATCTTCGACCACCGGCTCACCTGCAAGCTCCAGGGATAACCTGGGTGAGTACGAATGTACTCGCAAGACTTATCCGTGCTTGATTAAATGTCCTACTCATACTAGTACAACCACAATTAAACATGAATGCTTCTCAGAGTAACAATAAACAAATTAAGAATATAACATTAAGAAGGTGAAGTAAAGAGTGACTAAGTAACAAATTAATTCAGGGTACAACCTATCACAACTATTTCACCCCGAGATCATATCAGACAATCCAAATCCATTATCCAGTTCATAATCGAATTCACAGTCAATTCCAATTACCAAGTTTTCAGCCATCAAGATAACTCAAATTTCTCAAATCCCATCAATCCATGGGAAAACACATTAGCATTTAATCTCTCGAAGCGTTACCGGAAGATACGACCACCTGCGCCCATATTGGGTGCATAATCATTTGGGGGTAGCGAGCCCCCAAAAGCAGGGAGGCTTACCCCAACTATGCCGCAGGGAAGATCTCCGCCTAACGTTCACGTGTTACAGGGACAATAACACTCTGGCGTATGGTTGATGTGGCGACAAAAACCTTCACACATCCCTGGGTCGCCGTCTCGACTGCTATTAACATCAACCGTACCCTTTGTGCACGCCCTCGGCACTCACAACTCACCTTATTAGTTTAAGTTGTTAGGGTACGAGGTTGATTTATAACCATAACTGACCACATCATGTCCCAATCCAAATCCAACACTCCTGACGAGAACATATCGTGAAACCCTAGCATGCTAGTCGTACGAACGATAATCATGATACATAACGTATAGCTCACAATTAAGTACAAGCAAATACACATACGACAACAGTAATAAGAATGCAACAAGCTCTGCTTGCCTGATCCGGGTTGTTCCTGTTCTTGCGAGGGGTCGTAAGCCTGGTGGTCTTCCTCTTCAGATTCTTTTATAAGCAATACGAAGAACCGGAAAAGAAACGATAAGAAAAATATTAAGGTTCGGCATGTATGCATGAGGATTAATGCAAGTAATTGAGCATTTAACAAATGTGCTGATGTTATGGGTGCAAGTTGGCGAGGGTTCGCAACTCGGGTTTGTGAAGGTTACATGATTGCCCTAACTGGCATATGTGTCTAAGGGTTATCTGATTATGAGCTAGGGTTTTAAAGTTGTTGCTTAGGTTGGGGTGTCATGCATCTCATTATGTACAGCTTGCAAGTGTTCAGGGGTATAAGACTAACGTAATTGGAATCATTCGGTTTGGAGCTACGAACATTGAGTTAGGGTTTATCGATGACAACGACGATAAGGGGGCTAACCACATACATCCTACCATGCATGTGACCCTACTGGGATTTCAATGGTTTCATGTCGTAGACTATCTCACGAGGACTCCAAAAATGTAAAGATCGTCGAAATCGGAGCTAGGGTGAAGATTCTAGGGTTTACGGACTCTCGGACGTAGCAAACTTCCACCC
Source organism: Stipa capillata (assembly GCA_019208055.1). Lineage (NCBI taxonomy): Eukaryota > Viridiplantae > Streptophyta > Magnoliopsida > Poales > Poaceae > Stipa > Stipa capillata. The sequence continues at coordinate 33,733 of JAGXJF010003905.1, forward strand.
TGAATATCACCCTGTGCATGTAACCAAAATAAATTTTTGATGCATCCAAGTTGTAGAGAATTTCACCAGCTTTCCAACCATATAAAATTTGTTCAATTTGGATTTACGGTTTAAAAGATATGAGCATTTGAAATTTGGGATAAAATCTAACCCTAACATCCTTTAACCTAATTGCTAGATCTACCCGAGGCTACCCCCTTCTCTCTCTGCTGCGCACATGCCACGGCTAAATCTACCCGAGAACCCACCCCAAACCTCACCCTCATAACCCGGACCTACTAACAGGTGGGGCCCCCGGGGTCAGTGCCGACTGGGCACCGGAATCCCAGTCGGCAGCCGACTGGGCACCCGGGACCAACCAGAGGAGGCCACTCGGCCTCCCACTCATCTCTCTCTCTCCCACTCGGATCCGACCGGAGAAGGCACTTGGGCGGCGGAGGCTCGCCGGAGCATCACCGGAAAAGGGCTCCCGAGCTCGGTTGAGCTCGGGGAGGACGGTAGGGTGACCAGGAGCTCACCCTGACGACGTTTTGGTGCTCGGGGAGGACCGAGGAGCACCGGAGAGGGCTGGCGACGGCGAGGAGTGGCGGGATGACTCGGTCGCCGGTGAAGAGTGGTCTTGGAGCTCGGATCTGCAGGGAAAAAGGGGTAGGAGGGTTAGGGAAGGAGAAGGGAAGCTCGGGGAAGAAGAAATTGAGCTCGGGAGGCACTGAGGCAGTGATGATGCCTCGCCGGAGTTGAAGAAGCCGGCGGCGACTGGAGCAACGACGACAGGTTCTCTCGGGCGCAGATCTGAGCAGTGGAGGATAGAAATGAGCGAGGAGGAGAGCTAGGAAACTTGGGGAGGAAGCAGGGCTACCGGGGCTCACCGGAACACCGTAGATTTCTCACCGGAGATTGTCACCGGAGCTCGGGAAGGAGGGGATTTCTTCGGGGTTTGGGCACTGGATCTAGGGTTTGGGCGGAGGGTGCGAGGAAGGGAGAAGGGAGCTGTCGGGAGGGAGCTTTTAAGGGGCGGCGGCGGCTCGGACAGGGGGCTCCGGGAGTGGAGCACCGCCCACCATGGCCAGCGGCCGGCGGCGACGTGGAGGGAGGAACCCGACAAGCGGGCCCGGGGCGCGGCAGTGAGAGGGGAGCGCGCGCGGGATTGAGTGGGCCGAGGAGATGGGCCGCCCGAGGGAAAGGGGTTTCGGCCCAGGGGAGGATTAGGGTTTCTTTTTATTTTTCTTTTTATACATTCCAGTTTTATTCCCCATGACATTTTATGTACCAAATCAGCTCCCATTAACTTGAAATTTTTACAGGAGGTTCATAATATTATACTTGAGCTACTGTAGGAGTTTGAATCATTTTGGGACTGATTTGACCTAGGTTCCTATTCAAATTCGATTTAGGGTTTGGATTCGGATTCGAGCTAGAATTGAGTCCTAGACATGTCCACAATTTCTAGGAATTGGTCAGGGACTAGGGGTATCCCCTTTTAGGCTATTCATGGAGTCTTAGAACATTTCCTCTACTAGAGTTTGCTTCATTCGTCGAAACCCTAATTCCAGCATATTTAGGGTTTGGTGTTAGGGACGAGGATTCACCGGAAGGTTCGATGACTTCAACCACCCTTATCGACGATATTGTTAATTGAGTTACTTCAAATAAATTGATTGGTGTTTGCAACAATTATCCACCGAGGATGAGATATTAACATATTCTATAAAGTATATTCATATTACATCTAAGTTTAATTGAGGTGGGGGTGATGATGATGACATGTATGCATGGATGCAAATCAAAAACCTACTTATCGACTTTGGGTATTACAAAACCTACCCCCCTTAAAAAGATCTCGACCCGAGATCGCTAACGATCGGCAAACAAGGTTGGAAACTCGGTCTTGAGCCATTCTTCACGTTCCCAGGTGGCTTCATCTTCGGTGTGGTTGCTCCACTGAACCTTGAGGAACTTGATGGTACGATGCCGAGTCTTGCGTTCAGCTTCATCAAGGATGCACACCGGGTGCTCCCGATATGAGAGATCTTCATGTAGCACTTCCATTTCAGGGTTGATCTTCGTCTCGGGGACTCGATGGCAGGCTTTTAACTGGGAAACATGGAAGACATCGTGCATCCGCGACAATCCAGGAGGCAATTCCAGTTGGTATGCCACTGTTCCTCTTTTGGCTAGGATTTGATAAGGACCGATATAACGAGGAGCCAGTTTTCCTTTCATTGCAAAACGGCGAACACCTTTGAATGGGGTGACCTTGAGATACACGCTATCTCCAACCTGGAAGGTAACTTCACGGCGCTGAGGATCTGCATAGCTCTTCTGCCTGGACTGGGCTTCACGAAGACGTTCTCTGATGAGTTGGACTAAGTCTTCTGCTTCCTCAATCGGGTTAGGTCCAAAGAACTGCCTCTCGCCGGTCTCGGACCAGTTCAATGGAGTCCTACATTTCCTCCCATATAGCACTTCAAAAGGTGCCATACCGAGACTGGTCTGCTATGCTTGGCTGCTGGGGAGGGGGTGGTACTTCCTCTTCCTCACGGTCACGGCGTCCACGTGCAGCTCCACGGGTTCCGGTAGCCATGCTGCTGAAATCAGAAGACACCGGATGAGATGAAGGAAGCTAGAAAGTTGGAAACTCAAGGGTCTATCCATAAGGGTATAACAAGGCATCCAAGAACATGACACATAACTTCAGACAGACTTCCACAAGACAAGGGCACCAACAAGGGCAAGGGAAGTTAGGGTTAACACTCGAATTCATTAATATAATCGCCGGAGTTCATACATGGGGCTGCGGTTTAAATCACCCTTATGGTGAAATAAACGTATACAAAATACCAAAATTGCAGCCACAAGTACCCAATTACATGCCTCTCAAAAGATAACTTAGACCTAGGGTTTGGTTCAGTTTACAATCCATAAGAAGGCCTTCAATAACTTGCCACTCGAATCCAATCGGCACTACGACGACTAACTTCTACGACTGGTACTTCGAATCCTAACCTTCAACCACTCAGCCTACTCTTCGTCAGTTGGCGGGTTGCTGGTGGTGTACCAAACACGCTCCTCAGGGTCCTCTTCCTCTTCTTCTCTTGCAGCAGCTTCATTGGTGGGAACTGAAGTGGCTGGTGTGGAGGTATCTTCTTGTGAGGGCCTTGGAGTGAAGAGCCGAAGGTACTGTCAGGAGGTCATCCTTTTACGTGGCTTGACTCCGGAACTCTGAGGTTGAGTTGCCTCCCCAGGTGGAGTTGGGGTCGGCTCTTGTACTGGAACAAAGGGGCTCTCGCCGCAAGACTCATCTTCATTTGCTACATGATACCTTCGACGCAACTCATAGCGAAGCTTGCGGTTAACTCTGGTTAGTCGTTCCACCTCTTGAGTAGCATTTCCGTAGTCCCGATACAACCTATCGTGCATTACTTCCGTAGAGACAATGTGATTGGCCGTCTCCATCTCAGTCTCATCCTCTTCTTCGTCGTCACTTGGTGCTGGTACCGAAATGCTGGCGCCTCCATCGGTAACCTGGGGAATAAGACGGAAGGGGGAAAATAGGAAGATCTCATCGAAGTGATGTCGTAGGTGGAGAACTGCTTTTCTTGAGGCTTCCAGTCGGGCATCCGCATCACTTGGTCTGGGTGCTGTAAAGGTCTGATCCAGATCCGAAACTCTCACTGTGACCCATCCCATCCAAAAATGAGTCTTCCCGTGAACTTTGTAGGTCTTGGCATGGAAAGCAGGGAGGTCTTCCTGGGGCACGCCAAGGTATTCCAACATTCTCCATAACAGGGTAGCCCATCCTCCTAGCTGATGTGGGTCGGTCACAACGTTATATACCATCCTATACAAGTTTAGAGTTAGAGAGAATAAAGTTAGCCACACAAGGAAAACAAATGCAATAGAGGAGAATTTCAGAACTAAGAGCGATGAGGGTAAGGAATAAAAGCAATCTACTTATTAATTTTCAACATAGGGTTTACTTTTTAAATAGTTTGCTGGCCTGTCGACGAGGCGCAGCGGAAGCTCCTATCTAACGACCACCTGCAATTGGCTTCCTACGGTCAGCTCGGCTCTGATACCAAGCTGTCACGAACCCGGAATAGCATATGGTTAGGGGAACGCGAAGTCGCCAAGGACCGAAGGACTCGCCAACCCGGTGGCACGGTACCTGCGCCGTACGCACCAAGGTAGAGCGATCCGACACCCGCCACGTGCGAGCCGGCCGGAAGCGACCACTCTTCCCAAAACCACATACGATTCCGTAATCCGGTGAAGAGTCAGAGTCGTTCCCGAATCCTACCACGACAAGCAAGGTCGGAGGAGCCCGGCGATTCTACCCACACCCTAACCTAGCTCGGAAGCTAGTGGGTCGCTCGAAAGCCCGGTAGAGCGCCCACACCCTGCCTGGCCGGCACTGCATCTCAGCCAGCGGGTCACTCAACCAACACCTGCTCGACTTAGTAGAAAATGGTACGGCCTCGATTCTTCACGGCATACCCATACACTTCATATCATCCACGCATTGTGCAGGGGCAGCCTGGATTAACAACTCGGATATCATCACAAAGCTCTACAATACGATATTACTTAATAACAGTCCACGATGGGACAACATATTACATCAGTCGGTTATCACCGGAAACATATCCGAGTACGGAGAAACTTAACAACAGCGGAAGCAAAATAAGTGAGTCCCATAGCGGCACAGTGACCGCTGAACAAAACACCAACTATCCCATTGTTCGAACACTACCGAGGAAACCAAGTTTAAGCATTGTCAAAGTAATCTTCGACCACCGGCTCACCTGCAAGCTCCAGGGATAACCTGGGTGAGTACGAATGTACTCGCAAGACTTATCCGTGCTTGATTAAATGTCCTACTCATACTAGTACAACCACAATTAAACATGAATGCTTCTCAGAGTAACAATAAACATATTAAGAATATAACATTAAGAAGGTGAAGTAAAGAGTGACTAAGTAACAAATTAATTCAGGGTACAACCTATCACAACTATTTCACCCCGAGATCATATCAGACAATCCAAATCCATTATCCAGTTCATAATCGAATTCACAGTCAATTCCAATTACCAAGTTTTCAGCCATCAAGATAACTCAAATTTCTCAAATCCCATCAATCCATGGGAAAACACATTAGCATTTAATCTCTCGAAGCGTTACCGGAAGATACGACCACCTGCGCCCATATTGGGTGCATAATCATTTGGGGGTAGTGAGCCCCCAAAAGCAGGGAGGCTTACCCCAACTATGCCGCAGGGAAGATCTCCGCCTAACGTTCACGTGTTACAGGGACAATAACACTCTGGCGTATGGTTGATGTGGCGACAAAAACCTTCACACATCCCTGGGTCGCCGTCCCGACTGCTATTAACATCAACCGTACCCTTTGTGCACGCCCTCGGCACTCACAACTCACCTTATTAGTTTAAGTTGTTAGGGTACGAGGTTGATTTATAACCATAACTGACCACATCATGTCCCAATCCAAATCCAACACTCCTGACGAGAACATATCGTGAAACCCTAGCATGCTAGTCGTACGAACGATAATCATGATACATAACGTATAGCTCACAATTAAGTACAAGCAAATACACATACGACAACAGTAATAAGAATGCAACAAGCTCTGCTTGCCTGATCCGGGTTGTTCCTGTTCTTGCGAGGGGTCGTAAGCCTGGTGGTCTTCCTCTTCAGATTCTTTTATAAGCAATACGAAGAACCGGAAAAGAAACGATAAGAAAAATATTAAGGTTCGGCATGTATGCATGAGGATTAATGCAAGTAATTGAGCATTTAACAAATGTGCTGATGTTATGGGTGCAAGTTGGCGAGGGTTCGCAACTCGGGTTTGTGAAGGTTACATGATTGCCCTAACTGGCATATGTGTCTAAGGGTTATCTGATTATGAGCTAGGGTTTTAAAGTTGTTGCTTAGGTTGGGGTGTCATGCATCTCATTATGTACAGCTTGCAAGTGTTCAGGGGTATAAGACTAACGTAATTGGAATCATTCGGTTTGGAGCTACGAACACTGAGTTAGGGTTTATCGATGACAACGACGATAAGGGGGCTAACCACATACATCCTACCATGCATGTGACCCTACTGGGATTTCAATGGTTTCATGTCGTAGACTATCTCACGAGGACTCCAAAATGTAAAGATCGTCGAAGTCGGAGCTAGGGTGAAGATTCTAGGGTTTACGGACTCTCGGACGTAGCAAACTTCCACCCTGAATATCACCCTGTGCATGTAACCAAAATAAATTTTTGATGCATCCAAGTTGTAGAGAATTGCACCAGCTTTCCAACCATATAAAATTTGTTCAATTTGGATTTACGGTTTAAAAGATATGAGCATTTGAAATTTGGGATAAAATCTAACCCTAACATCCTTTAACCTAATTGCTAGATCTACCCGAGGCTACCCCCTTCTCTCTCTGCTGCGCACATGCCACGGCTAAATCTACCCGAGAACCCACCCCAAACCTCACCCTCATAACCCGGACCTACTAACAGGTGGGGGCCCCCCGGGGTCAGTGCCGACTGGGCACTGGAATCCCAGTCGGCAGCCGACTGGGCACCCGGGACCAACCAGAGGAGGCCACTCGGCCTCCCACTCATCTCTCTCTCTCCCACTCGGATCCGACCGGAGAAGGCACTTGGGCGGCGGAGGCTCGCCGGAGCATCTACCGGAAAAGGGCTCCCGAGCTCGGTTGAGCTCGGGGAGGACGGTAGGGTGACGAGGAGCTCACCCTGACGACGTTTTGGTGCTCGGGGAGGACCGAGGAGCACCGGAGAGGGCTGGCGACGGCGAGGAGTGGCGGGATGCCTCGGTCGCCGGTGAAGAGTGGTCTTGGAGCTCGGATCTGCAGGGAAAAAGGGGTAGGAGGGTTAGGGAAGGAGAAGGGAAGCTCGGGGAAGAAGAAATTGAGCTCGGGAGGCACTGAGGCAGTGATGATGCCTCGCCGGAGTTGAAGAAGCCGGCGGCGACTGGAGCAACGATGACAGGTTCTCTTGGGCGCAGATCTGAGCAGTGGAGGATAGAAATGAGCGAGGAGGAGAGCTAGGAAACTTGGGGAGGAAGCAGGGCTACCGGGGCTCACCGGAACACCGTAGATTTCTCACCGGAGATTGTCACCGGAGCTCGGGAAGGAGGGGATTTCTTCGGGGTTTGGGCACTGGATCTAGGGTTTGGGCGGAGGGTGCGAGGAAGGGAGAAGGGAGCTGTCGGGAGGGAGCTTTTAAGGGGCGGCGGCGGCTCGGACAGGGGGCTCCGGGAGTAGAGCACCGCCCACCATGGCCAGCGGCCGGCGGCGACGTGGAGGGAGGAACCAGACAAGCGGGCCCGGGGCGCGGCAGTGAGAGGGGAGCGCGCGCGGGATTGAGTGGGCCGAGGAGATGGGCCGCCCGAGGGAAAGGGGTTTCGGCCCAGGGGAGGATTAGGGTTTCTTTTTATTTTTCTTTTTATACATTCCAGTTTTATTCCCCATGACATTTTATGTACCAAATCAGCTCCCATTAACTTGAAATTTTTACAGGAGGTTCATAATATTATACTTGAGCTACTGTAGGAGTTTGAATCATTTTGGGACTGATTTGACCTAGGTTCCTATTCAAATTCGATTTAGGGTTTGGATTCGGATTCGAGCTAGAATTGAGTCCTAGACATGTCCACAATTTCTAGGAATTGGTCAGGGACTAGGGGTATCCCCTTTTAGGCTATTCATGGAGTCTTAGAACATTTCCTCTACTAGAGTTTGCTTCATTCGTCGAAACCCTAATTCCAGCATATTTAGGGTTTGGTGTTAGGGACGAGGATTCACCGGAAGGTTTGATGACTTCAACCACCCTTATCGACGATATTGTTAATTGAGTTACTTCAAATAAATTGATTGGTGTTTGCAACAATTATCCACCGAGGATGAGATATTAACATATTCTATAAAGTATATTCATATTACATCTAAGTTTAATTGAGGTGGGGGTGATGATGATGACATGTATGCATGGATGCAAATCAAAAACCTACTTATCGACTTTGGGTATTACAAAACCTACCCCCCTTAAAAAGATCTCGACCCGAGATCGCTAACGATCGGCAAACAAGGTTGGAAACTCGGTCTTGAGCCATTCTTCACGTTCCCAGGTGGCTTCATCTTCAGTGTGGTTGCTCCACTGAACCTTGAGGAACTTGATGGTACGATGCCGAGTCTTGCGTTCAGCTTCATCAAGGATGCACACCGGGTGCTCCCGATATGAGAGATCTTCATGTAGCACTTCCATTTCAGGGTTGATCTTCGTCTCGGGGACTCGATGGCAGGCTTTTAACTGGGAAACATGGAAGACATCGTGCATCCGCGACAATCCAGGAGGCAATTCCAGTTGGTATGCCACTGTTCCTCTTTTGGCTAGGACCTCTCCGGACCAAGCCGTCCAGGAAGATTCAAAGTCGGCAGGACGCGCAACTAGGCACGATCAGATCCCAGCGCCGTTCGCACAGCCCTCCTCGGCCTCGTCCGAGGAGGAAGTAGCAAGCACGGCAGGAAAACCGATCGCAATCTCGCCCCGTACTGGGTACTCGGACCAGGGTTTTTACGACAACTTTGGCCCTATGGACCCATACCCGGTAACGGATCGAGTAGACTTCGGAGAATACGCCCCTGGAGAGGACTCGGATTGCGAGGCTGACCACTTCAGAACCGAGTGCGCCAGGGCCTTCAGCGGGAAGTTGGTCTTGAACGACGATTCCCCGGCGGTGTAATACCCACTTTACGATAAATAGGTATTGCTCTGCACTCATGCATACATGGCATTATCATCAACCACACCTTATTCAAACTTAGTTGTATATCAACTTTACTTTATAGAATATGTTAATATCTCATCCTCGGTGGATATTTATACAAACACCAATCAATTTATTTGAAGTATTTCAAATAACAAGGTCAAAACACCAATCAACTTATTTGAAGTATTCGAATTAACAAAATCATCGTTAAGGGTGGTGGAAGTCATCGAACCCTTCAACGAATCTCCGTCCCTAACCCTAAA
>JAGXJF010003906.1:0-143369 GCA_019208055.1 Stipa capillata
AAACCGAATAAAACTAGGTTTTTCTCTATAGCAGGTCTAAGCATGGCTATTGCCTATATTCCTAAATATATTACTGGACGTACGATGTGCGGCAACTAGTACTAGGGTTACGAGGATTTATTTATCGAACCTGAGTCATATGCAACTATAGGGTGTAGCTAGGTCTAGCATAAAATACCGTTGATACTCATATTGCGTGTAGAGTTGCAAACAAAATAATTAAGTTTTCACACATATGGGATCCAACATGATCAAGGTGGGAATGCTTGCCTGGCAGTTCTTGTTTCTGTTCTTGACATGGGGATGACTCTTGACTTTCCTAGCGCACATACCTCACTTCGTCAACTACACGTCGAGAGAGAGTTGAATAAACACCCAAGCCAGAAAAATACCAAATAAGATTTAAATGATATGACATGGTAACAGAAGAGGATGCAGATACCATGAGGTATTAGCTGTTATGGAAAGATTGCACATACATATATACCCTAGCAAAATAAAGGTTTTGAAGCGCGTCATGATTTCTGTTAGCTTTACCTAGGGGAATCAGAGGTTTAAAGTGTCACTGAGCCTACCATGCTAGATTCATCTATTTAGTTATTTTGAGGATTTTTAGGTAAAAGAATTGATTTGTTCGGGACTAATAAGATGTATCAACGTAGCATTCATATTCGAAATATTTTCAAAATTGAGATTCCAAATGTTTTAAAAATTATTAAAATTACTATAATGGATAATTCTGGAATTTATGAGATCATCAAAGAAATAGTTTATTCGATCGGAGTTACAACGGAGAAGACATAGACTTCTGAGGTTTCTGCCAGGAGAGGAAACTGGGTGAGAGGGAAATGCAGCTTGAGTAGGGGCGAAGGAGAGGATAAAAAAACAGGAGAGAGCTCGTGGCAATTTGCTTCAACTTGGAGCTTGGGAGAAGAAAGCAGGTAGAGCTCGGCCTTGGGAAAACCTGTATTGAGGGGAGCTAATTTTTTTGTGAGGAAGAAGGGAGGTAGTATGTGAAGAACAGATGGAGAAAATGAGCTCGGGCTGGTTGGGAATTGGGAGGGAGAGGAAGTGCTTGGCTTAAATAGAGGAGAAAAGACAGGGGAGTTAATTAGCTCACACGTGCTGTGAAGTTGCAGCTGGGCACCGCTCACTATTGAGAGTGGGCTGCAGTAGAGTTGGGCATCGCTTACTGTTGGAGGTAAAACTACAGCAAGGTTGGGCACTGTATATGGTATTGTAGATGGGCGTACTATTCGTGAGGGTACTGTTCACAGGGTGTTCACGGCATTGTTCATGGCACTGTTCACTGTTCATGACACTGTTCACTGTTCACTGTTCACTATTTACTGTTTTGTAATGTCCCTGTTTTTATCTATTCCGCAATTGTGCATCATAGCATCGCATATAGGTTTAAGTCAAAGGAGTGTGAATTTGATATTTTGAAATAATAACGCGAGGTGTAAAAAGGCTAAGAGAAGTCTTGATGAATGAAAGACAAACTTCCAAAATTCAGGTAAAGATTTAAAATTGAAGTTCAAGTTTGATCCAAACTAACCTTGAACCAAATATCTGAGAATTATTTTCAGTAATCTAATTGAATGACTTTGAGAGAAAAAGAGGAAATTGAAAAGTAAACAAAAATAAAAAAACATATTCCTATCTCCCCTTCCCCGATGGGCCTCCTCCTTCAGCCTGTCCTCCCCCTCTCCCCGCACGACCTGCTCCCCATTCTCCTCTCCCCGGCTGGGCCAAGCGGCCCAGCATCTTCATCACCGCCTGGGCCTTCTCCCCTCCTCAGCCCATTCTTCTCCGCTGGCCTGGCCCGTCCTGCCCGTCCTCATCTCTTCCCAACCGCCACCCTCTCTCTTCTCTCCCCACCGCCAGCGCATCGGCCACCTCATGCTTCCCCGTGCAGCCGTGGTAGCGCCTGGGGCTCCCTCCTCGGCCACCTCCTACTTGCGCCGCCTCCTCCCCTTATAAACCTTTTCCCCCTCCCTGGCGTCCCGAGCTCCCTCCCGTTCTCTCTCTTCTCCCTCAGTTTTCACCGCCTTGCCTCACCACCGCCGCCCAACCCCGCCCCGGCCACGGCTTCGCCGCTCACCTCCGCCCTTGCCGCCCCGGTCCAGAGCCGGAGCTCGCCGCCCTGAGCTTCCCCGCCTTGCTCCGTCATCTCCCTCAGCCCCGGTGCCACCTCCCCGTCGCCGGCCCCGCTCCACCCCGCCACCGAGCCTCGGCTGCCGCCCGAGCTCGCCGCTCCGCCCCCCCGGAGCTCCTCCGGCCACCTCTCCGCCTCCCGGCCCCGCGCCGCCGTCACCTCGGTAAAGCCTGACCGCCGCCTCCTTCCTGCTGAGCACACTGCCGTCGGCAGCAGCATAAAGCCGGCCGCGCCGACCGCTTAAATACGGTCTTAATGACCGGTTAAGACCAAATTGATACTAATGATTGCCATTAATATTGCTAATTAATGATTTCCAACATGATTAATATTCAGTGTAATTAATTACTACAATTAGTGCACTGTTGAGCTTAATTTGATGCTATCTCTATGACATGTGGACCCTAGTCGACAGATTTAGTAAAAGGAAATAAAAGGAAAATAGGAATATATGACAGTAGGCCCCACATGTCGTAGACTGGTCAAATCTTGACCAGGAGGCCCACATGTCATTGACTGTGGCTAGAAATGAATTAAGTAATAAAAATAATTACTATTTAATATTTATTTTTATTTACTAAGAAAATACAAAAAGGGTATTTAAATTGATTAAATCTTAGAAAATTTATTTTTAATCAGAAAAATGCAAATAATATATCAAAATGTTTAGAAAATGAGAGCTATTCAAATAAGTCATTTTCATACATGTTTGCATACTAGGAAAAATATAAATGGCTAAAAACTCAATTTAGGGTTTCCCCGATTAGCCGGAGAATTTCGGATCGCAATATCTCGAGCATCCGGACTCCGATTAAATTGATTCCACTTGCATTAGTCTTCATTTTCATCCTCTATGCCATGTCATGTATTTCATCCCGTGTCGATGTTTAGCATTTTGATATTTACGTTTATACCCTTGTTTCTGGTGTTTTCGTTCTTTCCCGATAGAGCCGGAGGGTCCCGAAGAGGACAATCTCGATCACGAGTAGGGTATAGTTGCAGAGCAACAAGGCAAGCAGCCTCTTTGAACATATTGCATACCTATTATTTGCAAAGTATTATTTGTTTTCAAATTCAATATCGCATGCATTCAAATTCTACTTTTCGCTAAGTATTACCCGTATTCCTGTGCATAAAACTTACTTTATCGCTCAATCAACTCCACCACCATCCCAACCTATTAGAGTAGTGTCGCGGGAATTTCGCGGCAATATACATTTCTAAGTAGGAATTGGGGAGCGCAAGAGGATGATCCAGGAGCGGGTGCACACGAGAGATTTACCAAGGTTCAGGCCCTCTGTGGAAGAGTTAATACCCTACTCCTGCCGGATTGTTATCAAACCTCGTGTGAGGAAATTCTCAATACAAGAATGGTGTGATTGTTCGAAGAAGAAGAAAAAGATCTCCCCCCGTAGGGGTGTCCCCAGCCTTGTCTTATATAGACCCGACAAGGCCTAGGTTTTTCAACTGCCGAGTCGGCCAAGCCGCAGTAACGGCACACTTGATTGGCGCCTTAACGCTACTTACTGACTCTTGGTAACGTCCGACTTAATGCCTTTGTAACGCCTGGTCTTGATGGCACCCGCCGTTACTTCTGAGTGGACCCTGTGGGCTGTAGTTGGCCGAGTGGGCCTCCTGCCATGGATTTGGGCCATCCCGAGTTTGCTGGGCTGACTCCTTGCTCTGGGCCTATCCCGTGGGGATCCTGCTGTCAGTAGCCCCCGAGTGCTTCAAGGGTCTTGATGCATGCACTGACTGGAGGGCGAGCTGCGCGCGTCTCCGAGTCGGCCGTGAAAAGACCTTGATGGACTCCTGAAGTACCTGAAAAGGTTAGGTTTGAGCTATAGCGGCATTAATCTCGGTGATACCTGTACTTTCCTGCTGGGGAAGTCGGCTAGTGGCCGCTGGAAGGCGCATCATAAATTTCGAGTGAGCTCGAAAAGCGTCTGGGCTTATCCAAGTTGATCGTTGCCAGCTGGTGTCCGAGTGGAAACACTTTCAATATTTAGCTTCGGAACCGACTCTTCGAACTCTGGCATTAGGTTCTGAAGCAAAGACCGTCTTATGCCGCTGTGGATGCCGAGTTCGTCCTTAGCTCGGGTGTTGCCGAGTGACCTGTGAACCCTGTTGAGCTGGTCATCGACACCCTTTTGCAGAGTTGATCTGCTACCGAGTGGTACAGTCGGTGTACCTCAGAGTTGTTTGATGGAGTCGGCGCAGCCTTTGTATCGTGGCTCGACGAGCCAAGTCGACTCCAAGCTAGTTCGGCGTCTGAGTGTGAGATTACACGGTCGAGCCGAACCCAGTCAAAGCCGGCTCGTGGTCACACGAAGACATCACGACTGCGCGCGACGTCACACCAACATTTATTGCACGCAGTTGGTTGGACAGAATGCTTGGGGTGCCGCAGCGCGATGATTTCGCCTTGGGTCCTGCGTGGGGCATGCACGAGACATCCGCCGCTGCAGTGGCGACTGCGCGGGACATTTGAAACGACCGCCTGTTATGATTGCACCTCGAATCACGCAGATGGTGCGCGCAGGATGGCTGCTAACGCAATGCACGCCGGCCGGAACGCTTGGGACGATAAGCCGTGGCGGAAAAGTCACCTCGAATCCCGCGGGGATGCGCGCGCGGGACGGCAGTTGCCGTGGCGATTTGCTGCCACGTGTGGCGCACGACCGTCGGCGGTTCGCCTCCCTCCTCTATAAAAGCGGGCGTAGGGGGAAAGCGACTTTGATCCGCCTTCGTCTTCCTCGCGCACATAAACTCTTCGCCTCCTCAGCCCCGCCGCCGCACACTACTTCCTTTCTTCCCGAGAAAGCGCTTGATCCGCCGTCGCCTTCCGACCATGTCACGCGCTTCCAAGGAAAAGAAGGGCGACTCCGGATCCTCCTCCGCTGCCGCGCTCCCCGACGACTGGAAGAAGGGCGATTGGGTCCCGTCGATGGTGACTGACGACCTCCTTGCTGGCCTCGCCGCCGAGGGAATGCTGCCTCCTCGAGCGATCAGCAACTGGAGGGCGCCCTACCTGGAGCCGGGACTTGCCGCGCATGATCACAAACGGGTGTTACTCCTCCCGTTCGTCGAGTGGGGCTTGTCGCTGCCGCCCCACGACTTCGTGCGGGGGCTCCTCCACTTCTGCGGCCTCCAGCTTCATCACCTCAACCCTAATGGCATTCTGCACATCGCGTGTTTCATCACGTTGTGCGAGTGCTTTTTGGGGACTCGGCCTCACTGGGGGCTGTGGAAGAAGACGTTCATGGTGAAGGTGCAGCCGGTCAAGGCCGGCGGGCACCTCTCCATCTGCGGGAGAGCCGGCATCCAAGTCAAATCCGGCATGAAGTACTTCAAACTGCAGCTCCCGGACACCGTGCAGAGGTGGCAAGACGGGTGGTTCTACTGCCCGAACGAGCGCACGCCGACTGCCCAGGAGGGGTTGCCGAAGTACGTCCCTGGTCCTCCAGTCTGGCAGAAGCGTTGGGGTGCCAAGCCTTCCAGCGCAGAGATGCCGGAGGTCGAGCAGCTTACAAGGAGGATCCAGTGGCTCCAGGACAAGGGGCTTACTGGAGTCGACCTTATCATTACTTGGCTGAGTCGGCGGATCCAGCCGCTGCAGGCTAGGGTGCACCCGATGTGGGAGTATTCGGGCATGTCCGACTCGACCAGGGTGTCGTCGGCAGAGTCTCAGATCGCCATTTCATGGAACTCCTCAAGAACTTGACCAAGGAGCGATCCGGTCTCACCAGGGCGCCGCACGTGGTGCCCTATTCTGCAGCCAACCCCCCGTCGACTGTAAGTGTTTCATCTTCCGAGTCGGATCCTTGGCATTTTTGTTCCTTCATTTTTCCTAAACCGAGTTTTTGACGTTTTGCAGACTTTGCTTAACTTGAACTCCCTGCCGCCACTTCCCGAGCAAAATCCGGCTCCGGAGGCGTTGGACAACGTGGAGGTCGACGAAGAAACCTCCGAGGGTGGGGACCCGGAACGGGGGGCGAGTTCCGGCCGAGTCGGAAGACGAGTCAAAGGAGGCCCCTCTGACCTTCAAGCGGAGGCGTGCGGATGACGCCTCCGGGTCTGGGGTCTCGCGAACCCAAGCGGAGTTGGCTCAGGCAAAGTTGGCCGCCAAGCGAGCGCGGGCCGACACTGCCAGCCCCGCGGTACAAGTTACCGCGCCTACCACCAAGCCGATTGCGCCCTAGTCGGCATCCGCCAGTTCCTCTAGGGGTCCGTCCGCCCCGGAGAAACCAAAGAAGAAGGTGGTCCCCATGACCACCAGGTACACTTCTTTTGCTTTCTTCCATATTTTGATTGAAGGGGGTAGATGTTGAAGTCGGTTTGCGCTTTTGTCTTTTGCAGAGTCCAAAGGAAGCTCTCCGACAAAGGAGGCTTCCAACCCAGCTCGTCCACGGGGGCGACTCCAACCCCGCCACCAGAGTTGGCCTCTCCTAGCGTGCAGACGCCCACCGCGCCCGCGGTGGTGGATCTGGAGTCAAGTATGGGAACCGAGTCACCCGTGGCTCCGGCTGCGGTTGTGCCTAGCATGCCACCGCTCGCTGTGCCCGTGGCGGAGATGCCAGAATCGGGCGCGGGTACCGGGCCAGCCGTGGCACCAGCTGACGGCCCGCAGCCTCTGCCGACTCCTGCCAGCGAGGCGACAATGGAGCCGGCGGCCGCCACCGGCGCCGACTCCTCGGAGCCGGCGGGCAGGGCCGAGGGCCAGCTCACCACCGAGTCCTCCCCGGTGGTTGAGCGAAGCCTTGTGCCGGCCACTTCGCCCGCGGTCGAAGAAACAACACCTGGTTCATCCAGCGGCCTTGTGCCCGCGCTGTTGCTGCCGAGCTGCAGCACGGAGGACCTGGCGGTGGCGCAAAGGGCCACTGACCACGTCGCTGCCCTCAGCTCCAAGCTTAGAGAATTTGCTAATGCGGCCAAAACTTTGGCGGACTCGGCTGAGGTTTTGGAATCTTCCGTTGGGGTAAGTCTTCGCATCCAAACCTCGCTTGATTTTTAACACTGGGAGCACGATCAGTGCACCCAGTGGGTGTAGCCCTCGAGTCTCGAGTCGATTGTTTGAGTCTGCTGGAGACTCATTAACTCAGATCTTACTGACTCGGATTTTCCCTTTGTCCAGGCTGCGATCCGACTCGGCGGAAGCAGCCAGGCGCTTTTGGAGAGGAATGCCTCTCTCAAGAAAGCGCTGGCTGATGAAAAGGCCAGGACTTGGTAGCTTGAAGAGAAGCTTGCTACCGCAGGGAGTAAGTATCCGAATCATTGTAGTTTTTTGCCTTTAAGATTTTGTTGATTCTTATCTTTTTGAGGCGGCAGATGTGGAGGCCGAAAACAACCGTCTTCGCGAGCGGTTGAAGGCCTCTATCTCAGTGGAGAGGGCGAAGGAGATGATCACCGCCCGCGAAGCCGAGCTCGATAACGAGTTCAAACAGGCTCGGGAGAACATGAAAACCTTCGCCTCCCTACAGTCGGAGCGCCAGCAGCTGGCCACTCAGTTTGAGCAACTGACGGCCACCAATCGCGAGCTGCAGATGCAAGTCGATAGCTTCTACTCGAAGATGACCGAGTCGCGGTAGCGGCATGCTACGGCCATCGTCGAGTGGGAGAAGCGGGAGTTGGAGCTCATGGGACATCTCAAGAAAGCCAACGAGACCCTGCTCGGTGAGCTTCCGAATCCCTCGTCAACTTCTTTTGTCCATTCCTTGCTTAGTTCCTTGTAATAATTCAAAAGCAGATGCTTGCCCAGAACTGGAGGAGGAGGCAAGGCATGTGGCGCTCCGACTCCGAGCACTGGAGCACCCGGCTGAATCAGCGCTCGAGGCCTTCTGGACACCCGAGCGGATGTCCAGTTATGTCATCACTGTGGAGGATTGACTCCTCCAAGTAAAGAGCCTCGTTCAACGCATGAAGTCGGCTGCATAGAGCCTCTGCGCCAAGCTCTGGCCCAACGATGAAGTGGGCTCCAGCATCTTCGCCCTCGCCGACAAGCTTTCGCAAGGCTCGGCGGAGGTAGAGAAGTGGAAGGAGTCGGCGGCCCGCTCGAGAGCCGGCATGACGCTGGCGATGGTGCTGGCGCACCACCCTGACGCGGACATCAACGGGATTTCCGCTGGAGCCCCACTCGACGCAGAAGGCGAGCCGGTCGACCCGTTGAAGCTGCTCCCCCGAGTTTGCCGCGCCGCGAGCCGGATTGTCGAGTTCACCGACCTGGAGGAGCGGTAGAGGCGACTCCAGAAGAATAGATGTATTATTATTATTTTTTTTGTTTTGACTCGGTATGCCAAGTGAAATTATGTAAAGACTACTAAGTTGAACAAGTAGATTTTTGCAATGAACTTGTTGTGTTATTTTGCTCGTCTAAGTTTGTTTCTACGCCGAGTCCTTTCGCATGTAGGCCGACCTTTAACTTTTGCTCTTGCCAACCGGACAGCTGGGTTGCGACTGTAGTTGGGGACGAAGAGTGGGCCTTAGGTACCGTACACGTTTACTCAGACGTTCACGGGGGAAACAAAGTTAGAGGAGTCAAAATAACCTAAGCCGACTGGCAACACCCAGTGGGTCGAGGTAGCCCTCGGGGGTTGCCTGGAAGAATCGAACCACTCGGATATTTTGGTGTAGCCCCCGGGGGTTGCCCAAGGGAACAAACCAGTTTTTACAGTAAGGTCACAAATAAATAATTCCAACTGGAAAATGTAGAAAAAGA
Organism: Stipa capillata; assembly: GCA_019208055.1. Classification (NCBI taxonomy): domain Eukaryota; kingdom Viridiplantae; phylum Streptophyta; class Magnoliopsida; order Poales; family Poaceae; genus Stipa; species Stipa capillata. The sequence goes on from JAGXJF010003906.1 coordinate 8,874, forward strand.
GTTCCCCCCGAGTGCCGCTCGGGACAGGGAAATTTTATTCATGATTGAAAACTACTAAGTATTGCAAATACAAAGTGTTAAGTAAAAAAGGGACGTAGCTGGGCAACGTTCCAAGTCCTCTCGGTCATTTCACCGGTTGCTGGGTCCTCAAGTCGGTAGGCTCCGTTGTGCAGAACTTGCTTGACAATGAACGGTCCTTCCCACGGAGGGGAAAGTTTATGCATGCCTGCCTTGTTTTGAACAAGCCGGAGGACCAGGTCGCCTTCATTGAAGGATCAGCCTCAGACTTGCCGACTATTGTAGCGGTGCAAGTTCTGCTGGTAGACAGCCGAGCGGGAAAGAGCAAGTTCCCGGGCTTCCTCAAGGAGATCAAGGTTGTCCTGTCTTGCCGACTTGACATCAGCTTCCACATATGCTGCGACACGCGGGGAGTCGTGGAAGATGTCACTCGGCAAGACAGCTTCAGCTCCATAAACCAGGAAGAAGGGCGTGTAACCAGTCGACCGGTTTGGAGTAGTTCTTAAGCTCCAGAGGACGGAGGGGAGCTCGTCAATCCAGCAGCCGGCAGACCGCTGTAGAGGAGCCAGCAGCTGTGGCTTGATGCCTTGGAGGATGAGCGCGTTGGAACGCTCGACTTGCCCGTTGGACTGTGGGTGGGCCACCGAGGCATAGTCGATTCGGATGCCATGGTCCCGACAGAACTGGCGGAAGACGTCAGCCGTGAAGTTCTTGCCATTGTTGGTGATGAGGCTGTGGGGGATACCGAATCGGAAGATGACCCCTTTCATGAAGTTGACGGCAGTCGGACCATCAAGTTTGATGATAGGCTTAGCCTCGATCCACTTAGTGAACTTGTCGGCTGCCATGAGGAGGTGAGTGAACCCTCCTCGTGCTGTCTTGAGTGGTCCCACCATGTTAAGCCCCCACACAGCAAAGGGCCATGTGATGGGGATGGTTTTGAGCGCAGTAGCCGGCATGTGCGGTTGACGTGCATACCGCTGACAGCCATCACAGGTGCGCACAAGTTCCTCTGCGTCGGCAAGAGCGGTAAGCCAGAAGAAACCTTGGCAGAAAGCTTTGGCAACCAGTGCACGCGAGGAAGCATGGTGGCCGCAGGTTCCTGAGTGAACTTCATCAAGAACCTCTCTACCTTCCTCCGGCGAAACGCACTTCTAGAGAACTCCAGAAGTGCTACGCTTGTAAAGCTCGTTGTTGACGACGGTGTAGGCCCCAGCGCGGTGCACAATGCGACGGGCTTCATCCTTATCCTCGGGGAGCTCCTTCCTCAAGAGGTAAGCGAGGAAAGGCCGAGTCCAGAGAGGGTTGATAGTCAGGACGCCTTCCTGGGCCGCGTCAACCTCTCTGGAATCTTGGGGCGTGGCCTCAGACGAGTCAGTTGTTGACTCCAACTTGACGGAAGGCTGATGTAGTTGTTGCAGGAAAACGCCGGGTGGTACCTTTTCTCGAGCGGAGCCGATCCAGGCCAGGGAGTCGGCTGCTTCGTTGATAGCCCGGCGAACATGATGAAGTTCGAGACCTTCGAAATGGCCTTCGAGTCATCGCACGGCAGCACAGTATGCCGCCATGGTGGGATCCTTGGTGTCCCACGTCTTCATCACCTGCTGCACCACCAGATCCGAATCGCCGCGACATAGGAGTCGGCAGATACCAAGTGAGATGGCTATGCGCAAGCTGTGCAACAACGCCTCGTACTCTGCGACGTTGTTAGACACTGCAAAATGGATCTAAAACATGTAGTGGAGCTTGTCGTCCTTGGGGGAGATGAGGACGACTCCAGCCCCCGTGCCCGCAAGCATCTTCGACCCCTCGAAGTACATGATCCAGTGCTCCAAGTGCGCTTCGGGCGGGAGGGACTAGGTTTCTGTCCATCCGATGATGAAGTCGGTGAGAGCTTGGGACTTTATAGCCTTGCGAGGCTCGTAGTTGATGTCGTGAGCCATGAGTTCAATTGCCCACTTAGCGACTCGGCCCGTGGCATCTCTGTTGCCAATGATGTCCGACAAGGGAGCATGGCTGACCACGGTAACCGTGTGGGCTTGGAAGTAGTGCGCCAGCTTCCGCGCTGCCATGAACACGCCATAGACGAGATTCTGGTAGTGCGGGTAGCGCTGCTTCGACTCAGAGAGGAACTCGCTGACGTAGTAGATGGGTCGCTGCACTTTCTGCACCCGATCTTCTTCTGCTCGTTCTACCACCAGAACCACGCTGACCACCTGATTGGTGGCTGAAATATAGAGCAACAAGGGCTCCCCTTCCATTGGTGCAGCGAGGACTGGAGGTGTAGGCAGCAGTCGCTTGAGGCCGTCGAAGGCCTGTTGAGCTTCGCCGGTCCACTCGAAGGAGTCAGATTTCTTCAGGAGTCGATAGAAGGGTAGAGCCTTCTCACCGAGTCGGGAGATAAACTGACTTAGTGCAGCCATGCACCCGGTCAGTCGCTGGACAGCCTTTAGGTCCTTCGGTTTGCCCATCTTGAGGATGGCCTCAATCTTTTCCGGGTTTGCCTCGATTCCCCGTTCGGAAACGATAAACCCAAGTAGCTTACCTGAAGGAACTCCAAAGACGCACTTCTCCGGGTTGAGCTTCATGTCAAATCTTCTGAGATTGGCGAAGGTTTTGGCCAAGTCGGTCAAAAGATTCGTGCTCTTTTTTGTCTTCACTACGATGTCGTCAACGTAGGCTTGGACATTTCTGCCTATCTGGTCATGCAAACACTTCTACATACATCGCTGATATGTGGCTCCATCGTTTTTCAAACCAAAAGGCATAGTGATATAGCAGTAAGCCCCAAACGGGGTAATGAAAGAAGTCTTTATTTGATCTGATTCTTTCATCTTAATCTGGTGATAGCCTGAATAGGCATTCAGAAAAGACAAACGCTTACAACCGGCCATGGAGTCGACTATTTGGTCGATACGGGGTAGCGCGAATGGGTCCTTGGGGCATGCTTTGTTCAGGGACGTGTAGTCCACACACATGCGCCAAGTCTTGTTCTTCTTAAGAACCAGGACTGGGTTTGCTAACCAGTCCGGGTGAAGAACTTCCTTGATGAACCCGGTCGCAAGGAGTCGGGCTATCTCTTCTCCAATGGCATTGCACCTGTCCTCAGTGAAGCGGCGGAGGGATTGCTTGACTGGCTTCGCGTCTTTGGAGACATTGAGGGAGTGCTCGGCGAACTTCCCTGGAACTCCGGGCATGTCAGCTGGCTTGCATGCGAAGATGTTCCAATTCTCACGTAGGAAGTCAACGAGCGCGCTTTCCTATTTGGCCTCAAGGTTGGACCCGATCTGGACCGTCTTGGACGGGTCATCGGGGTGGACCTGGACCTTCTTAGTGTCCTTGGCCGACTGGAAAGCAGACTCAGATGCCGACTTCTTGCTAGGCGGAGCCTATTCGAGGTCGATATTTTCTTGATGGCCTCCAGCTCTTCCGCCACGATTAGGGACTCGGCGATGTCCGCGCTTGCGATGTCACACTCGGTGGAGCGCTCGAAATCACCAGCGATGGTGATGATCCCCTTGGGACCCGGCATCTTCAGCTTGAGGTAGACATAGCACGGCCTAGCCATGAACTTGGCATAGGCAGGGCGGCCGAAGATGGCGTGGTAGGCGCTTTTGAAGTCGACAACTTCAAAAGCCAGGGTTTCAATCCGAAAGTTGTTCGGCTCGTCGAACACGACCTCCAGGGCGATCTGGCCCAGGGGTTTAGCGCACTTCCCTGGCACTATCCCATGGAAGGTAGTGCTGCTTGGACGGAGTTGGGACTCTGAGATCTGCATCTTCCTCAGGGTTTCCATGAAGATGATGTTGATGCTGCTCTCACCGTCCATAAGGACTTTGCGAAGTTTGAAGCCGCCAACCTACGGATCCACCACCAAAGGGTGCTTGCCCGGGCGCGGAACGTGGTCCGGGTGATCAGAACGGTCGAAACCGACCGGCATTTCTGACCAGTCCAACCACTGGGGAACCGCCGGGACTGTCGCGTTTACCTCGCGGCATCGCAGCTTTCGATTCCTTTTGGACTCGGATCCCTAGAAGATCATGAGGACGCTCCTCTGCGGGGGATACTGCGGCGCGTCGCTACCCGCAGGAGGGTCACCCTCACCGCCGGCGTCAGGAGCGGGTTGCTTCTCTTCCCGGAGGCGCTTTAAGAAGCTGCACTCCCTGGTCGAGTGACCCGTCTGGTACTCGGCAGTGCTGTGAAAAGAGCAGGGTTTGTCGAAGATCTCCTCGAAGGTGAGCCTTGGCGCCTTGCGTTGCTGCCAAGGGCGCTCCTTCTTCCGGCCGCCATCGCCGCGTGCGTTACCATGCTCGGCTGCCGCGACTAAGTCGGCTCTGCCGACTCCGTCGCCGCCGCCCTTGCGCTTCTGGGGGCGATTGCTGCTGAGTTTCCGGCTGGAGTCAGCTTGGCCTTCGGCTTTCGCTTTTCCCTTATCCTTGTAACGCATGGCCTCCTCACCGGTCGCATACTTGCTAGCCACCTCCATAAGCCGACCCATGGTCTGAACGTTGGACCTGGCCAGCTTGTGCTTCAACAGCTCGTACCTGACTCCCTGAGAGAAGGCCTATATGGCCTGAGTCTCAGAGACATCTTCTATGGAGTTGCGGAGCCGGGTCCAGCGCTGAATATAGTCTCGGACTGACTCCCCCTCCTTCTGGACGCAGAGCCAGAGGTCCTGCGCGTTCCCGGGCCACTTGTATGTGCCCTCGAAGTTCTTGATGAATGCCTCTTGGAGGTCCTTCCAATCATAGATGCTGTCTTCGGGCAAGCTGTTAAGCCATGCCCGCGCGGAGCCTTCAAGCATCAAGGGAAGGCTGCGGAGGGCAACACGTTCGTTGCCTCTGCCAATGTTACACGCCACCAAGTAGTCGGCGAGCCAGGTCTCCGGCTTGGCGGAGCCGTCGTACTTGTCGACGCCGCTGGCAATCCGAAAACGATCCGGGAACGGCTCTGTCCAGATCCACCTGCTAAAGCATAGCGGTCCAGTGGAAGCCGAGCCACCCGGCAGGTTTACCTCACCGTCCCGATGCTCGGCTGGCGCCCTGGCAGCCCGTCATCCCTCAATATCATCTTGCACATCGCGATTGTTGACACGAGGGGAGGCTGCTCGACGCCGCTCCGCCTGGATCCAGCGAATCTCCTCACGGGCGTCAGGACGCCGATTGGTGGAGCGACTCGGCTGAGACGAGCCGATGGTGAGTGGGCAACTCGGAGCTGCTGATGGTCTACTACGCGCCGACTTGGTTGCCAGCCGGCCGTGAGACGAGGTGGCCTCGTTCTGTTGCTCGACCGCCGTCTTCACCAGGGCGACGACTCGGCGGTAAGCCTTCGCTGCAGAGTCGTCCGCTGGTGGTGGGATCGAGTTGGCTAGCGCAGCTGCCGCAATGAGGTTCTGCGCGGGGGTGCGATAGACCGGGACTCCATCTGAGCTGCGACCCGAGAGAGAGTCATGGATGCCGCGGCCCCTCCGAACGGCCGAAGGGGTGGCGTGTCGAGGACGTCGGCTTGACTCGTAAGCCATTACCTCACCATACTCGGCCTCTCGCGCCGCGAGTGCCGCCTTCTCCTGGTTCACGCGGTCCCGCTCAGCTAGGATGGCTTGGCGGGATGCCTCCATAGCCCTTTCGGCCTCCGACTGGCTGGTGATGTGCGTTCATAGAAACTCATCCGCCACTCCGGCCGCCACGCCGGGTGTTCCTGCGGCACTGGCGGCACCGGTGCAACCATGTATACTTCAGCTACGGAGTCGCAGCTGTAAGAGCTCTCGTACCCGTCGGACTCGGAGTCCAGGACGGGTATGAGGGAATCTGATATGATCATGCCGACGAGCTGGGAAGCAACCCTGTCGACACGTGAAGATCCCAAGGAGTGCTTGGGCGTCGGCTCCTCCAGCGGGCAAGGAGCCGGATCCTGAAGGCGAAGCTGGCCAAGATCGCTGGCCAGGAAACGCAGGCTCCCGAAGGAGAGCGTCACGCCTCTTGGAAATGCGGCGGAGGCAAGGTGCTGCACCGCGTGGCCGAACACGAGCCCGCCGCCGACGACCGAAGAAGATCCTGCTTGGATCGCAGCTCCAGCCTGCGCCACCCCTACCTGGCGCGCCAACTGTCGCGGGGATTTCGCGGCAATATATATTTCTAAGTAGGAATTGGGGAGCACAAGAGGATGATCCAGGAGCGGGTGCACATGAGAGATTTACCTAGGTTCAGGCCCTCTGTGGAAGAGGTAATACCCTACTCCTGCCGGATTGTTATCAAGCCTCGTGTGAGGAAATTCTCAGTACAAGAATGGTGTGATTGTTCGAAGAAGAAGAAAAAGATCTCCCCCCGTAGGGGTGTCCCAGCCTTGTTTTATATAGACCCAACAAGGCCTAGGTTTTTCAACTGCCGAGTCGGCCAAGTCGCGGTAACGGCACACTTGATTGGCGCCTTAACGCTACTTACTGACTCTTGGTAACGTCCGACTTAATGCCTTTGTAACGCCTGGTCTTGATGGCACCCGCCGTTACTTCTGAGTGGACCCTGTGGGCTGTAGTTGGTCGAGTGGGCCTCCTGCCGTGGATTTGGGCCATCCCGAGTTTGCTGGGCCGACTCCTTGCCCTGGGCCTATCCCGTGGGGATCCTGCTGTCAAGTAGTGTAGTGTGCACCTTTACACTGCTTACTACGTTATTAATGCTTAGACATGCTTAGACATATTAAAGTCGTAATTCCTTGGGTGGCAGGTGAATCAACACCATTGGATGGGTTACGTTGTAGGTGGGTGTTCACCGGGATGCAACTAATAACTTGATTAATCATCATTGGGGTTAGATGAGAGGCCATGGCTGGGAGCATGGTGGGTTGTCTCGTTTTTCCCGCAAGCACCGGTTCCCGACGTACATTGACCCAAGATTTGTGTACTTCTACACGGGTGGATTATGGGGCCACCCACGACTAACTAATTTTCCTAGATTTAGTGTATGAGCTGCATAGTTTGCCGTTTCTATTTGCTGGGTGCATGAAAAAGGATGTGGTGTGGTATCTCAATATAAGGGTGGGGTGGACACACGATCTGGGAGACCGGGGATGTACCTCGATTCACAACTTATGGGACCGTGTCGCGGTTACGGCCGGACTTATGTACATGGAATGGCCCGTAAGGGTGGCTTATACCTAGGTCGAATGCGTTGTAACGGTCATGTTCGATCACTCTCTGCTAGCACACCTCGTGAAGTGTGTCATTGGCTTAGCACTAAGAGACGATCGATACGTGTAGGTAAAGATGTACCCCCTACAGAGTTTAAACTGTTTGAACAGCCGTGTCCACGGTTATGGACAACTTGGTGGTTACCTGCGTTGAATTAGACAACTACAACAATAAATCTAAAACTTACCAACTCTTAGGCTGAGGTGTTAGTGATTGCTTCCTCCCAGGGTGGTCGAGGAAGAATCAGGGTATCTAAGGTGTGGTGATCTGCAGGAAGGAATGATCGTGAAGTGCTCGACTTGTCTCCTTTAAAAAGTATTCTAGTAGTCGATTTTCATCTATTTAATTCATATTGTTAAAGTAAATTGGCTTTCCGCAAAATAGTTCACAATTACCATATTATTGATACCTGTTGCATTTATTACTATTTTCCCCTTGTAACTCTTGCTAAATACAATTTTTGTACTTACCCTACAATCGTTGACATTTTTCTTGCAGAGGAAACCATTCCCTCCGAGGGTGGTTTCTACGTAGAGATCGACGCCAACGACGACTAATCGCTGGAAATCCCAAGCAGTGGTCCTGCCCAGAGTTTGGCAGCTCATTTTGTTCTGCTGCCACTTTTGGCATCACCTTTTTGGCTTCTTAGCCGTAAATACTCTTCCGCTGTGTAATCAGATTTGGATCTTCGGATCCCTTGTGTGACTATATTGTTAAGTTTCAAGAACTTATAATATTGCAGTTTTCAGTCGTAGAGTTGCTGTTGTGGTATCTGTTTGTTCTCGCCTGCCTCATGTGCCATGCGTGTATGTTATTGAAACACATGATGCAGGTAGGGTTTCAGAGTCTATATCATAGAGTTGTTAGGTTTAATCACCCCTATGAAGTGACTCTTCTACTGAGAGATTGGGAGTTATATCATCCTACTCCAACCGAGCATTAATTTGCCGGGACGAGTTTGGGATTGATATTCTGGTTCAGTAGGAAAAGAGTGAGGAGGCCATATCACCCTACTTAATCCGTGCATTAGTTTGCCGGAGTAAGTTGGGGTTGACGTCTCGGGCTATTCGAAGCCATATCACTCCACTCCTCTTAGAATTGATACCCAAGGGTTGAGGTCGGGGTTGACGTTTCAACTTAGCGGGTGATTTCACTTAAACTCTCTGTTATGGATTCTGGGTCCCGACATGTTTACCACGAATTCATGGGATCAATGGCAAGCTATGTTTGTGGCAGTAGTAGAATTAGGCACCGAATATTGCTGCAGGGGAGGAGGTGGCCTGTTATGACAGAAGTGAGCATCGTAGGTAGCACTTGGAACATCAGAAACTCCCATTTGATTTTTGGAGCAAGATTTGCGGAAAGGAGATATAAGGCTTTTACTGCAGGAGTAGGTCAGATATGTGAGTGGTTGGTTGAGGAGCCTTACCAAGAATCTTCAGGAATTGTTCGGGAATTTATGGTGGCAGAAATCCATACGTGATATGGATTTTGCATTTATTTGTGCAGCAAAATAGCTATCTAGCAGATAATAGTTTCTAGGGTTTTGCTAATTTTTTTCAAAAACAGTTCGAGACGGTCTTTGAATTATTTTAATAGTTTTGAATTGAAGGTCCTCATATTTTGCACATTTGGTCTAGTACAGTTACAATTAATCTTGGGGAAGTTTGTTGGGATTTTTACGAATATTATTCCATGTGGGGCGTCATGCATGATTTAGATTTGGCCAGTTTAATGCAATGCCATGCTTTGCAGGGTTTGAAAAAAAAAGGAGTGTGACACCATACACATGAGCAATAACAGCGGCCCTTTCATGCAAAATAGAGGTACACCCATGAAGACACTTCAACGGTACCGAAGTCTCTAGAGTGGTTATATACCCATCGGAAAACTATCATCGCGGATCCACCGGTTTGCCTTAAAGCCTCATAAAGGACCACCTTATGAGGAATACGCACGATGGCCACCTCGTCTGCCACACATAAACCCAGAACAAGAAGTTAGATACCCAAAAATCATAGAAAAGAGAAAAAACAAGAAACCAACATATCAACGAAAACACCCAAAAAATAAGAATGTACAACAACTGATGAAATATCAAGAACACAGAAGAAACATCGATATTCACGGCTACACAACAACCATCAAACAATACCAAAAACCTATCAAACTCCAACGATTAATAGACGACACTGACCACCACAATAACTATCCAAAATAGTCAAATACCAACAACATAGAACAAAATCACAGCTCATAATCACACAAAGAAAAAGATTCTTCTAGGAACCACAAAATCCATCAGGACGCCTGCACCCAAAAATAACACCCCAATAAACCACACACACCGAGCACTCTGTCACACCTTCACTAACCAAACAACCAAGCCCAAGCAACTTAACACAAGCGGAACATCCAAGAAGGCAAAACATCCCCAAAGCTTTTGTACGCTCATAACAAGCAGCGACGGCACCATCGAGCACTACCAGTGATTGACACCTAAACAAGACACGTGCACACATATAAAAAATAAGAAACTGCTACGCAAAACACAAGACAAAATACTCCAGAGTACCAATCAAAAAATAAAGGTCCACAATACAAAAGATACAAATAAGATATGTAACCATAAGAGCACAAATAGACCAAAAACAACACATATTAATGGCCTTAAAAAAATAACAATAACCACTAACGTAGCGCTCTAGTAAGATCAATTAGTTGATACCGTCTCTTTCTAAGTCAAGGCATAGTGAACCTGTCTCGAAAAAGTAAAAATACTAAGAAAGGTCATCGTTGTTATCGGACTAGAGCCATGAGGCTAGGGGAGAATGACAAAAAGAGATGCTGGTAGTGTCTACTGAAGCATAGAGGAGAGCAACATAAAAGGCGACTCGTGATACAGGTACCGCGCCATCCGCTTCATCTTATGCCTCTTGTGATTCGTGAGCGTTGTTTATTCGGGTTTCTACATGTTCGGACAAACCTTTGGTCCAACCATGATAGCCTTATCTTTCCTAATTAGATACTATTTAGATTGTTGATCAGAGTCGTCGATTGGCTTTTATCCTATCGTTTTAGGGCTTGTTTGGTTAGGCTGTGGCTGTTGATAAAGCTGCTATTTGCCGATTGTTTGAAAAAGCTATTGTTCGCTGATTGTTTGAAAAATCTGTTGTGGCTGTGGGAAAGTGAATATATGACTTTCGGTTAATCCAAACAATATTTTGAGAAATGAGTCTTGAAGATTCAACAGTTTGTAAAAAGTTAAGGTAAGGCAATTTTCCAAATAGCTAAATCTACACTGTAAAGTTTATAATCATGGTTAACAAAAACTGTTCTAAAACTGACTGTTTAGTTGATCTATAAATTTTTTATACAAAATTACAGAAAAGTCCAAATCAAACTGGAACCTCTGAACCTGTGTGTGGTATGCTGCACGCTAAGCCCAGAGCACTGTTCTGCACGTTCCGGTTTGGAGAGCGCGTCCTGTAATTACCTGACCGAAGGCGCAACGCATCCACCCGTCCGCTCCGTCGTCTCCTCTTCTCACCAAACTCCTAAACCTCGAACAAGGAAGCAACTTCGTCTTTTTTCGCCCCGAATTCTCTCGATCGGAAGCGAGCCGGTCGAAGCAGCGGCGGCGGCGGCAGCAATGGCGGGGCTGTCGCTGCGGTGCGGCGACTGCGGCGTGCAGCTGCGGAGCGTGGAGGAGGCGCAGGCGCACGCCGAGGCCACCTCCCACGCCAACTTTTCGGAGTCCACCGAGGCCGTCCTCAACCTCATCTGCGCTGCCTGCGGCAAGCCCTGCCGCTCCCAGACCGTAAGATCCATCTCCCCCTCTTCGCCCCCGATGAAATTCGTCGGATTTGGTGGTTTTGTTAGTCCAATCCATCTAGATGCATCTTGGTCGGTCCTTCCTTGATCCAGTTTGGGTTCTTGATTCGGTGCGTAGGAGGTGGACCTGCACACCAAGCGCACGGGCCACGCGGAGTTCACCGACAAGACCATGGAGGCGGCCAAGCCCATGATCTCGAAGCGCCGCTGAAGCCGGCCTCAGAGGCCATGGACGTGGATGCATCCGGAAGTGGGGAGCCGCAAGGTGAGGTTTCGAATTGACATAAGCAAAGATTTGATCTGTTACAGTTTTTGTGTGTCGAGTGTGTGTAATTGGGATTTGTCCGATTCTGCTCGATTCTGGCAGAGATGGTGGCTCCGGAGGTGAATAAGGAGATGCTTGTGGATCTCGAGTCTATGGGGTTTTCGACGGCACGTGCCACTAGGGCACTTCACTTCTCCGGTATGTCTATCTATAGCGTTGGACTACTTTTACTATCATGTTATTGCAGTTATGATTTTTGTAATCTTAGTGTGGATACTATTGCTGTTGTACATAACATTGCCAATGATAAGAACACTGACTGTGGGGGTGCTTTGCCTTCCTTTGGAAGCTTGTTGAGAGGATTTTAGTCCCCAGGCAAAGAAGGGCTTATACTTATTTTAGGGCCCCTCCTGTTTGGGATGGGTTATAGTAAGCTGAAGATCTCCCAAATAGGCTTATATCTCTTTCTGCACTGTCACGAGTTGATGCTGTGATTCATTGAATGACGTACCTTAATTTACTTGATACTTACCAATTAAAGCGCAATCTTACTCAAAGTGCGATGTAGAACTACACATTCTTATGAGTATGATTGCCCGATTATGGATCAAGCAGCACTTATTTAAAGTTTGACCAAAAAGGAATCTGACTTAGGCTTTGTATGGCATTGCAGTGTATTATAGTAACCGCATTTGGTCGTCATTTTGGTGGAACTGCTTTCGCAACTCTTGGTGTTTGGCTATTTGCTTTTTTCTTAACCACGACGTGATAGGAGATATTATTGTGTTCTTAATAACAGGATATATCAGATTAGATAGCCAAGAAAAATCCATCTGAAAGGAAATATAGATAGTTTAACTATTGGATAACAAAAAAAATATCAAACAAGGATGGTAGTATTGAAAACGAAATTTATTAAACTAGATCTAATTTTTACACTATAGGTTTTGTTGAATATGACAGTAGCATCGAATTACTAAACTGTCCAAATGGACCAGCATAAACAATGTGTAGGATATTTTTTTTGCCTTTTTTCATTGTACTTTATAGGGCCGTTGTTGATTTTATCTCATCTAATTGTTAAACTAAAACAGAATGATGTTCATTACTTTGTCGGACCCATTTACTTAGGTATAGCACCATCGAAGGTGCCATTAACTGGCTTTCTGAGCACCAGGAGGATCCAGATATTGATGAAATGCCTATGGTATGTTGATTTTCATTTTTATTCTTCATTGTTTACAGAGATTTGTTTATTTGATATTCCGATGGTGTTAAACTTGGCCCTGTGTTTACAATTAGTATGTGCATCATAGCAGTAGTTGTTTTGGTACTCTTTTCATGGCAATTATTTATTTTATCACAGTTAGTGGCATACTCTAGTCTTTGATACATGTTATCCATGAAATTTCCAAAAGCAAGGGTTTTGATTCATATGGAGGATACTATACATTTTCCAAATGACATCTTTTCACGGACTTTGGAATTGCATGGTTCAAGAAGTGCCTATATGATATAAGCATGTCACATTTCAGGAATTTTGTTTAAAGATACATCTAATCGGATGTGTTTAATTTGCTGTTTGGAAAGCTAATTTAATGATATAAGCATGTCACATTTCAGGAATTTTGTTTAAAGATACCTTTAATCAGATATGTTCAATTTGCTGTTGGAAGCTAATTTAATGATATAAGCATGTCACATTTCAGGAATTTTGTTTAAAGATACCTCTAATCGGATGTGTTCAATTTGCTATTGGAAAGCTAATTTAAAGTAGACAATATCGTCTTAAACTTTAGATATTGCTGCATTCAATTGCCAAAGCTCCTCCATTGATGGTTGCTTCCATGTGTACAGCCCATGCATAACTAGGACCAACTTGCTGACTTGACTAGGTTTTGTCCCACTGAGCATCTGTTACTTGTGTTCAATGGGGGGTGAATAGATATTACGAACACTTTTGGCAAGAAAATCTATTCCTCCAGCACATCACATCTGCATGTTATCTGATTTCACCTCTCTCAGGTGCCGGCCAATACAAAAACTGACGCTAACAAACCATCTCTTACTCCTGAGGAAAAGAAGATTAAAGCGCAGGAGCTAAGGTGCTTTTATGAGCCATTTTTTGGATAGTGGCTGGTGGTTAAACAATTCTCTTTAGAAATTGTTGATCTTTTGTAGGGCTATTTTCCCTGGTTCTGAACCAGTTCACTTGACATTTGGATACTTCTGTTCTTTATGTGTTGCCTTTCGGGGCTTGAACTTTAATAAAGAATCAATAATATAATACTCAAGTATGGAGCCCGTAAAGTTCTATACACAAGCAATGCCCTAAGCATAAACTTTGGGCAAATAATAGCTCCTCTGACAGGCAAATTATGTAGTTTTTATAACACTGCTTTTGAAAAGGAATCTTTTTTCCATAATCTTCCCCCAGCTGCATAGATTTTGGAGGTCAGAATGAGTGGGCATAGTAACATACAATAGCCATAGGTTGTGACCAAATAGTTTTGACTAAAAAAAATTAAACTGTTGATCTGCAACTCAATATTTACTTTTTATGAAATGTTGTTTTCTTACAAGACATCTCATACTGAAATTATCCACTCCATTTGTAGGGAGCGTGCTCGTAAAAAGAAAGAAGAAGAAGAAAGAAGGATGGAAAGAGAAAGGGAGAAGGTATGATATCAACTTTTCGTTTACCTTGTTGATATGTAATATGCCTATGTATGCATTTAACATGTATGTAGATTTGGTTATCAGAACAAGCAGAGCACCGCATCAGTATAACCTGTAACACCTATTCTCTGCCTGGCTTCTTTTGTACAGATGATCGCTTTTTACTCTTTTTTATAATTATTCAAGCATGCTAAATATTGGACAATACAATCAAAACAGGGAGAATATTTGCTGAGCCACAGCATACTAAATAGCCATTCATTATAATATTTACACACAAAAGCTTCCTATGGAATTTTTATTTTATTTAACCTCTCACCCCAAATTTGCGAATCACACGATGAATATTGTGAAGCTTATTTGCAAGTGCAAGGAAAATTGTTATTGTCGTGTTCATGTGAATATGTGATTATGTATATCTGCACAGATTCAAATAGCTGTATGTTGGAGGTTTAAATGGTACTGCCTTTTCCTTTTGTCACATTAGTCCTCAGTGCTATCAGCAAGACAACAACACCTATACAAAATTGTCATTTGAGAATAATGATGAGTACTAATACGAAAGCTTAAAATTTTATCGGATGTTATCTCAATACTACTAGTTTTATGTTTTATGTGCAGTTACGATTTGGCTCAACACTAGAAAGTAATGACCTTAGCATTAGTATTCATTAGAAATAATGGCCTTCGCTTTAGGATATTGTTTCTTACCTACGTATCTGGTATATGATATTGTTTCTTACCTACATATCTGGTATACTTTTTATACTTTTCGAGCATTTTTTAGTATTCTGGTTCACATATTAGGCTTTTTTTTAGGAACGGATACGAATCGGTAAAGAGCTTCTAGAAGCCAAAAGAATGGAGGAGGCAAATGAAAGGAAACGGTTGGTTATTTCTTTTTTATTTTACCTCACTTACACCAATAACATCATGTTCTCCATCGCTTTTGACTAATTTATTTCCTCACCATCTGCAGCATGATAGAATTGAGAAGACTTGAGAAAGAGGAGGAGAAAAGGGCTAGAGAAAAGATCCGCCAGAAATTGGAGGAGGATAAGGTTTGTTATTTTTCCATCTCATTCTCAGGAATCTTCTTGCATTGATAAGTTTGGTTTGAGTTACTAGTAATTTTTTCAGTTTTTCATATATGAACTGTATGATTTACTTTGATATAATGTGGAGATATTCAACTACATGCATTGTAATCTAAGTTCTTAACTAAAATTTAGCAATTGGATCTTAAAATGTTTACTCTTATTTTGATTCTCAGGCTGAAAGGAGAAGGAAACTTGGATTGCCGCCTGAAGACCCAGCTGCTGCCAACCAAGCGCACCACGCCTGTTGAAGAGAAGAAGGTATTTTCTTTTGAATTCAAATTTCCATGCCACTAATCGTGCATCAACTGTCACTCTGTCAGTTTAAACATGACAGTTTACTGTTTTGAGCACCTGAGTAGCCCGACCAGAATCTAACGTGTGAGATGGAAGATTCCAAGATTTTCTAGTACCTTTGAACCTTTCACTCCTCAGAAACAATACAAAACTTCTCTTCCTGTTAATCCTACTTGATTTCTGGTTGGGCAGCTTGTGCAGGGCCCTTTAGAACCGAACTGAAGAGGCCGGAGGATACAAATCCAGATTATTTTGATAAGAAATGATTTAGTATTTATTTATTATTTAACTGTGGTCTAAAAATTTCCAGAGCGCATTACCTGTCAGACCAGCCACAAAGGCAGAGCGCATGAGGGACTGTTTACGAAATCTTAAGCAGCAGAACAAGGTATGAAGTATAGTTTTCCTTCAAGTCACCTCATTCTGTTCTTCAGATGTGCCTCGGAAATCCATTCATTTGATCTGACTATTGATTACCAAATGGAGCAGTTTGACGCATAACTTGCTCGCTAAATAAATGTAAATACAATTGCAGTTGTAACAACTATTACACCTTAGTTTATGAGGTTGAGGAACCTAAGAAATCTTATCACTTGTTGAAGTTAGAGTGGCAGGCTGCAAGTTTCGAAGGTCTCTGGCTTAGACTCATCATGTTTCTTCATGTTGTCATGGGCCCCCTGACCAAAAAAGAAGTTGGGTTTGTGCCATTATGTACCCTGTAGCAGTATAGCTGCAAGTAGAACTTGCTAAATGACCAAAAACAATTCACAGCTTTTGACTCTGAATGATAGCAACTTTCACCTAAAACCTTCACAGCTTTTGACTCATAGATCTATAACTTTCAATCCCTAGGAGCTTTCAACTAAACAATTCACAGCTTTCAACTCACTGGTCTAGAGCTTTTAAACTCGAGGAGCTTTCAACACCTCAGCACCCACCTTTCAACTGAACAAATCAAAGCTTTCTACTAAAAAACCAAGAACAAATCGGTGAGAAAAGCTAAAGAAAAGCAAGATCTAGCTACCCTCCACCTTCCCTACCTCCTCTGAGCCAATGCCGGCACGGGGGGAGCTGCACATCAGAGTCGAGCTTGGAAGCCATGCATGCAGCGATCCAAAATCAAGAGAGGAAGAGAGAGAAGGAAGTGGGAAGGGGTAGGGGGGAGAATGCAGGATGAGGATAAGACTGGAGAGGGATGAACAGTAGTGGGATTTTACTTTCCTTTGGGTAGGTTTGTGGGCCCACACTGGAAGTCACTGCCTGGCTTGACCATGGTGATTGTTAATCACCAATTATGATTTCTGGTCTTGTATTGGTGCTCAGTGTGACTATTGCAACCATAAGATCAGCAAGTAGAGGGGTATATTTTTCTCCAATGTATTTGTATACCATTAGAAGCATTATGATATCTCTTGCATGGACCTACTGTCTTATAGTGAGTGACTTGCATATATAATCAGTTTTAGGAATAGTTTAAGTTCTTGTTTTGTTTTGATTCTTGATATGATTAGTAACAACCCACTCAGCAACATGCTTGTATTTCATGCAATAGTCCAGTATATACATATGCCTTGAAACAAGCTGTACTAATTGGATGTTGATTTTGCATAACTTGCATAAAGTAAGCTGTGGATACGATATTATATCTATTTGATCATATTTGACATTTAGTTTAAATCTCACCATGAGACCAATTTCGCAATAGGATGATGATGCTAAAGTAAAGAGGGCTTTTCAAACACTCCTTACCTACATCGGAAACGTAGCTAAAAATCCTGATGAGGAGAAATTCAGAAAGATTAGACTCAACAATACTACATTTCAGGTGAGATTCCTAATCCCGGAATTGGTAAAATTATCTGTTGCTAACCTGTTGAACAACCTGAGATTGATAATCTGTATTGTACCTTACAGGAGAGGGTTGGAAATCTTGGGGGCATAGAGTTCCTTGAGCTCTGCGGATTTGAGAAACTCGACGACAACGAGTTCCTGTTTTTGGCAAGGGAAAAGGTTGACAAGGCTATCCTGAATACAGCTGGAGCCGAGCTGAATTCTGCTATCACCAATCCCTTCTTTGGAGTCCTTTGACTCACAAAATTTCCAATTGTATACTTGGGTTGGAACATCTCTGTTTGACTTTTGTTGAAATGCAATAGCTTTTACATGAAGTGACATGTATTTCCGCACCTGTCGTTAGTGCCGGTCTTCAGGTTTCACGAGTTGGAAGGAACTTGAACTTGTTGCGAATATATTTATTTTATACATTGCTAAGGAAATCTTCCAAGCAACATACAAAGCTGCACGAGTTTCTAATTGTTGCGCTGCTTCAATTTATTGCCTAAACTGATACTGATTCGAAGACTTCTCGTTTGCTCTCTTTCTACTTGCTCTGCACGGTGCACCAGGCCACGTGGTCCCTTTTTTTTTCTTATTTTGCTGACATGAGATTCCAGTGTTAGTCGCTGAACTCTCACTTTTGGTAGTAGCAGAATTCTTACTCTCATCGAGAGAGGATGACACTAGGAGTTGGGACAATTTTCTGGTTTATTTCTCATGCCATACCAACCTGAGGGGTTGGGGATACATATTTATAGGCTGCTAGCCAGCCAAGCATATGCCAAGATGCTAGTCTAAGATGCTAGTCTAAAGTGCTAATATGCTGTCCTAGCTAAGATGCTGTCCTCCAGTCAAGGGATGCTGTCCTGCAGCCACCATATGCTGCAGCCAGCCCCACAAAGACCAGCCAGCACATGAGACTTATCCATCATTTTCTCCCCCTAAGTCTTGTGCGTCGTCTTGTGGGAAAGTTGAACCATCCCGGTCCTGGAGCAGAGCTCAAGGAACTTGATCCTCCCAAGGGGCTTGGTAAGCAGGTCCGCAAGCTGGTCCTTGGTGTTGATGTAGCTCGCCTTGATGCTCCCTTCCTCCAAGCAGCCTCGGATGAAGTGGTACCTCACCCGGATGTGCTTACTCCGTTCATGGAAAACGGGGTTCTTTGCCAGGGCCAGAGCGGACTTGCTGTCCACTCTGAGCTCCACCGCTCTAGTGTCTCTGCCGAGGAGATCACCAAGCAATCGAGCGAGCCAGAGCGCCTGAGTCGAAGCAGTGGAGGCTGCTATGTACTCGGCCTCGCAGCTGGACAGGGCCACCACCTGCTGCTTGACCGACTGCCAGCTAACGAGGCACTTGCCGAGGAAGAAGAGGATCCCGCTCGTGCTCTTGCTGGTGTCGATGTCGCCGGCGTGGTCGCTGTCGCTGTACCCGACGAAGTGTGCCGCCCCAGGGCACCTAGGGTAGTAGAGGCCGTGGTCGAGAGTCCCTGCAACGTAGCGGATGATCCTCTTCACAGCCTGCTGGTGCTCCGTCGTCGGTCGCTGCATGAACCGACTAACGTAGCCGACGGAGAATGCCAAGTCCGGCCGTGTGTGGGCGAGGTAGCGAAGGCTCCCCACAAGACGCCGGTACTGCGTAGCGTCCACCTCCTCCGTCGTGCTGTCGCGGCTCAGCTTCAGCCTCTCCTCCATCGGAGTGAGAGCTGGGTTGCAGTCGGTGAGCCCAGCTAGCTCAACGACGCGCTTGGCGTAGGCGGTCTGTCGAAGCGTGATCCCGGAGTCATCCTGGTGCACCTCGATTCCCAGGTAGAAGGAGAGAGGCCCCAGGTCACTCATCTGGAAAGTGGCCTTCATCTCTTCCTTGAATGCCGCCACCTCCGCATCCTTGGTGCCGGTGATCACCAAGTCGTCGACGTAGACACCCACCAGCAGAGCATTTCCTCCACTGCCCCGTCGGTAGATGGCCGCCTCGTGCGGGCTTTGCTCGAAGCCCATCCCCTTTAGCGTGGAATCCAACTTGGCATTCCACGCCCTCGGTGCCTGCCGCAAGCCATAGAGGGCCTTGCGCAGGCGGAGCACCTTGCCCTCCTGTGCCGGGGATCGCAAATCCCGGCGGCTGGTGCACGTAGACCTCCTCCTTCAAGTCGCCGTTAAGGAACGCCGACTTGACATCCATGTGATGAACACGCCAGCCCTCCTGGGCAGCTAGCGCAAGGAGGAGTCGCACGGACTCCATCCGTGCCACGGGAGCGAAGGCGTCGTCGAAGTCGACCCCCTCCTGCTGCACGAAACCTCGTGCCACCAAGCGAGCCTTGTGCTTGACGATGGCGCCGGCTTCATCCCTCTTCAGCTTGTACACCCACTTAAGGGTGATCGCGCGGTGACCATGAGGAAGGTCAGCAAGCTCCCAGGTGCGGTTCTTCTCAACCGCATCCATCTCCAACTGCATCGCAGCGCGCCATGCCGCGTGTTTCTCGGCCTCTGCAAACGACCGAGGCTCGCCGTCGTCACACGCAGGTGCAACTGCGCCTCCAGGTCGTGAGGCACCGGTCCCGGCACCGGCTGGTCACCGAGAAGGTTCTCCATCGTACGGTACCGCAACGACTCGCCGTCGTGGTACGCGTCGATGCGCTCCTCGTCGTGAGAGAGCGGAGTAGCGAGCTCAACCGGGCTGTGCTCGACACGAGCTGGTGGTGGAGTAGACGTGCTCGGAGAGGTGCCTGTTGGTGCTGGAGTGCGTGGCGTTGCCGGCTGTGGTGGAGCCGGCGAAGAACTCATCACAGCCGAGGTCCTGGCTGGAGAGCGTGGTGCTGTCGGAGTAGCAGGCGCCGGGGTCGGTGGAGGCTCGGGGACTGGGGTAGACGCGCTCGTCGGAGAAGAGGCTGCCTACTCCCCCAGCTCCCTCGAAGTGGACGTACTCGACAGTGAAGTCGTCGTACGTCGGAGCCGAGCCGTCGTCCTCCGCCTGGTCCCACGCCCATCCTCGCCCTTCGTTGAACACAACGTCGCGCGCCGTGCGCACACGCTGTGTCCTTCGGGTCGAGGATGCGGTAGGCCTTCGAGCCCTCCGCGTAGCCGATGAACACTCCTGGAGTGCTCCTGTTGTCGAGCTTGCTGATGTGACCAAGCTCCGTGGCGAACGTGAGGCAGCCGAAGACCCGCAAGTGGGAGACCGCCGGCTTGCGCCCATGCCAAGCTTCGTACGGCGTCTTGCCGTCGAGTGCCTTGGTAGGCGAGCGGTTGAGGATGTAGACGGCCAACACCACCGCCTCTCCCCAGAAGACAGCCGGCATCCCCCTCTGCTTGAGAAGGGCCCGAGCCATCCCCACAACCGTCTGGTTGCGCCGCTCGACGACGCCGTTCTGCTGC
Source organism: Stipa capillata (assembly GCA_019208055.1). NCBI lineage: Eukaryota > Viridiplantae > Streptophyta > Magnoliopsida > Poales > Poaceae > Stipa > Stipa capillata. The sequence goes on from JAGXJF010003906.1 coordinate 29,448, forward strand.
GGGCTGTACGGCGCGGAGTAGTGGCGCTGAATGCCCTTATCAGCGCAGTACGACGCGAATTCAGCCGCCGTGAATTCGCCGCCGTTGTCGGTGCGCAGCACGCGCAGCTTGCGGCCGCACTCCGCCTCCGCAGCAGCCTGCGCGCGCGCTGATGGCGTCCGCAGCCTCTCCCTTGCTGCCGAGGACCATCACCCACATGTAGCGGGAGAGGTCGTCGACGAGCAGCAGGAAGTAGCGTCGTCCTCCCGGTGTGGCCGGTGTCACCGGGCCACACAAGTCCCTGTGCAAAAGCTCGAGCCTCTCCTTGGCTCGAAAGCTCGCCCGCTGGGGAAAGGGGAGTCGCCTCTGCTTCGTCAACACGCAGACGTCGCAGAGCTGCTCCACGTGGTCGAGGCACGGCAGGCCTCGCACCATCTCCGTGGCACTAAGCGCTTCAGGGCCTCGAAGTGAAGGTGTCCGAAGCACTCGTGCCACTGCCACGCCTCGTCGTCCCGATGAGCAGCGAGACAGAGGGGTTGTGCCACCTGCACGTTGAGGACGTAGAGTCGATTTGCGCTTCTGGTTACCTTGGCAAGAAGGCGACGATGGCGATCCCAAATCCTCATGACTCCATCCTCAACCACCACGCGCGAACCGTTCTCATCCAGCTGTCCCAAGCTGATGATAGAGTTCCTCAACGCGGGGATGTAGTAGACTCCGGTGAGCAGTCTGTACTCACCAGACACGGCGGTGAAGATGACGGAGCCGACGCCCTTGATCTCCACGCCAGAGGCATCCCCAAACTTGACGGAGCCTCGAACGCTAGAGTCAAGCTTGGTGAAGAACTCCCGTCGACCGGTCATGTGATGGGTGGCGCCGGTGTCGAGGCACCACCCGTCGGTCTTGTCGTTGCCGACCTGTCGCCGAGGAGGGCGTGTGCTTTTGGCTCGTCAAGGTGGAGGAGAGCCGCTGCGGCCGGTGCCGCTGGAGGTGGCTCGATGCTTGCATGTGCCATGAACAGAGCCGGCTCCTCCTCCTCCGCCTGTGCGACGTGGGCCTGGCCGCGTCGTGGCTGTCGACAGTCCTTGGCCCAATGGCCAAGCTGGCCGCAGTTGTGGCAGGTGTCGTCTCGTGCCGGCTTGTGCTTGCCGGCGGCGCCGCCCTGGGCGCCTCCGCGGTCATCACCCTTGGCACGTCCTCGTGCCCCAGCCTGGACGTCACTGCGCGCCTTGCGCGGCTTGCCACGCTTGCGGCCACCTGTCGCGGAAGAAGGCTCCCCCTTTTTCCGGTCACCTTGGCGGGCATCCCACTGCTCCCGAGTGAGAAGGAGCTTCCCGCCAATGGTGATGGGCCCCGAGAGAAGCTGTGGCTCATCGCTGTCGACGACCTTGAGGGCGACCTATTGCCTCCTCGATCGACATCGTGGAGAGATCCAGCAGAGACTCGATCGAGCGAGCCATCTGCTTGTACTTCTCAGGGACGCAGCGAAAGAGCTTTTCGACAGCTCTCTCCTCGCCGTAGGTGTCATCGCCGAACTGCACCATCTTCTGCAACAGAGTGTTGAGACGGAGAGCAAAGTCATCAACGTCCTCACCTGGCTTGAAGGCCAGGTTCTCCCACTCCTTGCGAAGTGCCTGCAGTGTGGATTTGCGGGCGCGGTCGCTGCCGATGCGTGCCGCAACGATGGCGTCCCAAGCCTCCTTGGCAGTCCGCTTGTTGGTAAGCGAGAACTGCATCTCGGACGGGACTGCAGCGATGAGAGCATCCAGCGCCCGTCGATCCTGGTCGTAGTCGACGTCGCCGTACCGGACTGCCTCCCACATGTGCCGCACCTGGAGCTTTACCCTCATCACCGCAGCCCACTCGACGTAGTTGGTCTTGGTGAGGGTAGGCCACCCACCGCCGGGGCCGACGTCCCTGACAACAGCCTGGAAACCGTGGTAACCATGGTACCGATCCGGGGAGAGAGAGCCACGCTGCCTGTGAAGGTCGCGCTCGTTCCATCGACCCGTCTGCCACCGTCGCCGTGCGCGCCTCCTCCAGAAGCGCCGCCAGCGCGTCCGCGGCCTGTCTGGGCTGCCGCCGCGCTCGTGGGCGTGCGCGGCTGCCCCCAAGAGCGCCACCGCCGTTGCGCTGCCTCCCTCTCTAGCAGCTCGAGGTCCGCGTCGGCGGTGTCGTCAGCGGAAATGGAGCTGCCGATGCTGCCGCGCAGAGCCTCGACCTCCGCTGCCGCCGCACGCGCTGCGTCCGCCGCCGCCGCTGCTTCCGCCTCCGCTCTGGCTGCTGCCAGCTCCGCCGCTGCCAGCCTCGACGCCCTTGCCGCCGCCGCAGCGGTCTCTGCCGCCGCTCGCTCGCGTTCTTCTGCCGCGGCAAGTTCGGCCTCCTGCCGACGCCGCGTGCTCGAGGCGACCGAGCGCTGAGACTGCCCTGCGGACATGACACGCTACCGGGGGGCTGCTGCGTGGGGAGAGGGCTGCTTCAGACGAGCTGCTGCTCGTCTGCGCGGGGGAGAAGTGAGCAGGCGCGGCCGGAGCTGCTGCTCGCAGCTGGGGCTGTTGTGTGGTTGGGAGAGGAGATGAGCAGGAGATGCTCAGGCTACAGGATAGTACGGCTCTGATACCAGTTGTTAGTCGTTGAACTCTCACTCTTGGTAGTAGCAGAATTCTTACTCTCATCGAGAGAGGATGACACTAGGAGTTGGGACAATTTTCTGGTTTATTTCTCAATGCCATACCAACCTGAGGGGTTGGGGATACATATTTATAGGCTGCTAGCCAGCCAAGCATATGCCAAGATGCTAGTCTAAAGTGCTAATATGCTGTCCTAGCTAAGATGCTGTCCTCCAGTCAAGGGGATGCTGTCCTGCAGCCACCATATGCTGCAGCCAGCCCCACAAAGACCAGCCCCATAAAGACCAGCCAGCACATGAGACTTATCCATCATCCAGAAGCCGGAGTGAGGCATGGGGTGATCAGATTATTAACTCGCTTGCATGCGTGAATGAATGAACCCTTCCTATTTTGCACGTTCCATGTACCACCAGCCCGTACTAGCTGACTGACTTGGTTAATCCCTCCGGCCACATCTTTTCGTCACGTTGTATGCATGCAAAATCGATCTTGCCATGACAGGATTTCGTTGAAGATTTCATTGATCGACTCTGCGTGGCTATGTATGTAGGAGTACTTATTTCACACCTCCGCTCAAGGATATATAAAAATTGGCAGGTGTCTAGTGTGCAGTACTCAAGTTACGGGAACATACAAGACAGAATTCAATGCACTGATTAGACATGTTCCGTTTGGTGCATGCACTATAGCGATTGTTTGAACTGGTAAAGAGATCATACTTCTAACCTAATCTTCTGGTTGCCTCACACTCATGACAGCTGATCAGTACAGCATTGCCCTTCTGGCAGTGCCAGACAATGCCTATGATTGACAGGTTGAGCACTGGAAACAGAGGTAGGACTGCCTTTCAAATGCTAGATGGAGCAGTGCTTTAAAGTTTAGAGCTTCCACAATGGCACACACTGATGCACACCTTTAAATGTAGGGTGTATTCCGACTAAATTCAACTTTAATCATAATTTTTTTGTATAAACTTTAATCATAAATTTTAATACTTATAAAATTATAATCATAAACTAGTGCTTTTGAATACAAATCAAATGATATTAATTTTGTGTAACATATAGTACATATTATTATATTGATTGTTGGTAAAACGTGAACTTGAACCGTTATAGTATGTCCTATATTTTAACACACTAGCAAAGTATCCATGCGTTGCAACGGAATCTTAAATAGTATAACAACATCTCATGTTCTGACCAAAACCATAAATCCATAACAAAATATACTGATTTGTCTTACAACGATATAATAGTAGAGTGCTCGTATAACATACAAGCACACATCTAGCAAAATTTACGCACATGTGTAGGGGAAGGAACAGCACCAGCAAGCCAGCTAACTCAAAATGTAAGATTAGATTCTGTTGTTTAGTAAGATAATAAATTCTAGCAGAGTAAAAAACTACTCAGAACATAAAGATTAGAGTATGTTTAGCAGAGTTTGTTGAAAGTTACGTAAAGATTGGAATCTGTTTAGTAAAGTTTGTTGAGAGTTTGAGAGTTAGTTAGGGAAGAGTGTGACACCACCATCACCATAGCTATCAACTTAAATTTTATAGATAGTAAAAAGATAGAGTGTTTTATATTTATATACACTGATAATATTTTGCGGAGGTACGAGAGACTCGCGTAGCTAGCACACGCTTAACAATTGAATGCAGACCAACGCTCTAGGCCTGGCTCGCAATGTTTGGAATTGAATCACGTGTTCAATATTGTTAATCGGTCGACTTTGGAATTAATGCAGGGAATTGACAGTATAGTCAATGCGGATTAATTAGTATGGTTTTCTGGGAGCTTGGTAGCTGGACCTTATTAGTATGGTTTTCTGGGAGCTTGGTAGTTGGACCTGATTACTCCCTCTCATTAATAATATAAGTAGCTTTAGATTTGGGTATAAGAATTAAGGATGGATTAGTTAATGTACCAAATGACACTATTATCCTTGTCTCTCATGCAATAAATAATTTAAGATATGCAAACATGAGAAAAGAGCTCATTAACCATAACAATTAAAGAGGAGTAGACTAAGAAAAAACTGACATAAATGTGCATTGGAGTCCTAGAACTACTTATATTTTGATAAACTTCTTGAATCCTAAAACTACTTACATTATGAATCAGAGGGAGTATATTGTTACCGAAATACTAGTACCTGTATCACAGGCGCCGATCAAACCACTGACACGATGAACCATCTAACAAGTGGAGGGCAAGTTGAATCCAAAGAAGAGGAACATTCCACTCTTGCCGCGATATGACAATATGACGGCCGTATTGTATCCGCAAGCATGTGGATTTTACTTTCCATTCAGGATAAAAGTGTATTGGCTGACCTGCCACTAGCAATATGGAGGGAAAGAACTCTATTTTTCGCATGTCAATCATGTGCATTCATCTGCAATAGCCTCTGGTCCAATGGACAGCGATGCCATCGGCACCACGCCGCCTCATACCTCGCCCCCTCTCAAGTAGCAATCCAACGGTGGAAATATATTTGAAAAAAATATGTACACAATTTTTTCGGTGACTACAAAACATACATACTCCCGGGTGTAACCCGTAAGAACACGACTGTGGCCAAGGTAGATCAAATCTCGGGTCTGCAGGCCGAATCGTAGGGCATCACAAGCCTACGAAGACGGAGCCATGTTAATCCAAGTTCCACTTCGGTCCTAATTATAGAGTATCCCAAATCCTAATAGAGGATTCACTTACATCCAAACTCTGAGTTAGTTATACACGCCTTATCTCATACAGGCTATTATCGTATATGGTCATAAAGACATAAGGGTTAGGACTAACATTTGACGCTAGGTGTAGAGATCTGACGGCGCGTCACCATAGCCAATCCCCTTCACGATGCCACGTGCACCACCAAAAAGATAATTGGAAAACCTACGTTTAGAACGTTCTGAAACTGGCTTAACGCATAGTGAGTAGACCTCTAAATGGACATGCAGCGAGAAAATGAGTGCATGCATGGTGCATTGCTAAGTACATACAAGGAAAAAGACAAAAATGATGATGTGAACACATTAAAAGCTCATTTTCAAAAATTATAGATGTTTTGTAGCTCAAACAGTCTACTCGATTCACAATCCGTTTTCATCGTTGGCTTCGTCTCGACAAGGGCTTCAAAACTATATCTCATTCGGGTATGTTCCTTCAGACTCTTTGGTTACCATGCGATAATACATTAGTTACCCACACTATTAGTAACGAGTTATCAAGTAGTTGAACATCGTTTGAACTTTGTCTCATTATAGATATATTTGTGTTAATAGTGTAAAAGATGATATTTTATGACCATTATACATTCTAATAGTGTCTCTAGTGCATTAGTACTCCTAAACCTCCTAGTACACATAATATGCCCCGTGATTTTCTTCTTCTTTCATATAGGACCCCCGCCTCAATAATTTCTAAGTGTATGGTGCTTACGTCTGGTAATTAACAGTAGTATTTGCTTGTTTGGTGTCTTGTAATCTACTACTAAAAAGCACATTGGTAAAGTCCAGCACGCTAGCTTGGTGCTTGTGCGTAAGTTGGTTATCTAGTTAATTAGTTAATTACTGTTGTAAAGCGGATAATACTAGCTTTGGTACTTGTTGTATGGAGGATATCTAGCATCATAAGACATGGGATTAGCTAGGTAAGTATTTACTATGCGATTTGATAACTACACCAGTACAATAGCGATAACTATTTAGTAGATGGCCTGGTAACTACATCACCGCTATGGTGGTAACTATTTAATTACTAAACTGCTTGACAAGTGCATCACCACAATGGTGTAACGAGGGAGGATATATTATTATGAGATAATTAATCATGGATAAATAGTCTAATAAGTTACTATGAACAGGGTGAATAAATATATACCAGCACTGTTTCTTGAAGACACGTACGGAGAATGCATTATTATGTGATGATAACTAGATAAGATTAGTCAAATATCTATGGTGAGCCAACAGGATAAGTATACACCAACGCCATTTTTCTAAAATTGAGTTTAGAAATATGTTAGAATGTTATTATTATATGTTGATAACTACATGCAAATAGTCTGGTAACTCACATATTATTAGCTGATAACTTCTGAGCTAAAAAAAGTCATTGGAACATGCCTAAGTGGGATCTAGTTTTGAAGCCCTCGTCGAGATGAAGCCGATGGTGAAAACAAATCGTTGATCGGATACACGGTTTAAGAGATAAAACAATTTGAATCTTTAAAATAGAGGGAATCTCCATTGATGTTAGCTAATTTGTATTGTGTTCTACATGCATGCACATGCATGAGCTGCTGTGGTGTAATTTTTTGCTCGGCTATTCGATGCGGAGGGTGTACATGGGCTCATGCTTGGATTCCTATTTCAATCATAATTCAATCGGATAGCATGGCTAGTGAGTAACGTGTTGTGGCATAGATTAGCAAAATGACAAAGAAACACCACGCTCGCACTTGCACGCTTGCGCTCGTTATGGGCCGTTGCGCTCGGGTGGGCTGTGGAGAGCTCGGTCGGAGCGTTTGGCCCATAAGCCTAACGGACGCCCAGTCGCCATGTAGCCACGTCCAAAGATAATTCCATCTAACTCCTTCAGATCTCCACGGAAGTAGATTGCGCTAAGTTCCTCTCGCCAATCTCCTAGGTTGCGGACCGTTCTCCACAAGCATCGAGCATATGATGCCTCTATCGGTATCCACGCATCCAAGATTGGAACGCAGTTTGCCAAGGAGCTAGCTTTGCACGCACGGCTGGGTCCATGTCTCGACCACCCACCCCACCTTCCTTTACATAAGCAAAAGTTGGCTTGCTTTCCAAGCCAACCTTTATGACCCTAATCCGCGTATCTCTTCCCTTATAAAGAAGGGGTAAATCCCATCTCTATCGATAGCATATTCCATGACAAGCCAGAAATTTATCCTTATAACTGCCTAATTACGGAGTAGCGTTTGGTAACCACTAAACTGTTACACATCTCTTGTACAGTGAAGATCTTAGGTCTAGGAATGCACCATAAGCATTGTATAAGACTACTGGTAACACATAAGCAAATAAAGTTCTCGATCGTAGTGTCTTACATTATATCAGCTCGACCACATATTCTTCGCACACTTTATTGATTGATATCACTATGCCGATCTATGATCGGTGAAATATGATCATCCATCATATGATTTATGATCCATGACCTATTTAGAATAAGTTCGTTACAGAGAAAAATGGGTTTCACAAACAAATCACGTGCTCATTAATCAATATCCACGATAGTTACTTAAGTACATATAACAATTAACTGTTATTATGGGCAAGAGTATCAGATGAGTTCGCATCCTAGACGGTTCACAAATCCAACCATATCAGTTACTATCCTAGACGGTTTATATTGGGATAAATTATCCTAGACAGTCTACTTTGCAGAACCGTCTAGGATGAGCCTCATCCATGAATGTTTCTTTGAATCGTCTGGGATAAGGCATATGATACATGCATCTTTGTACTAGTGATTAGTCCATACAAAGCCATGAACATGTGGTGGTAACATCATCTCCGTGATTACTTCTAGGGCATATCACCTTCAATAGATGTTTTGATATTACATGCGCTTGCAGCCCAAAATATTTGTAGAAGTTCTAGCGAATATTTTCGTGACCATATTAATGACAAAATTCATTTATTTTAGGTGTAGGTAATAAAACATTATATTTACTTATAAATGTGGTAGAACATCTGACTATTTTGCCTGCTAAGGCTAAAGGATGCCACGGATAAACCGTGATCTCACCAAGTTTTGAAACCTAGTTGCTGGAGTTGTACACCCACGACATCATGTGTCCCGATTCCCAAGAGTAAGGATTAACTTCACTCGGTGGAGTTGTGCAGATATTAGCCTTCCTTTCCTCCTAAGGCCCAGATTAATCCACCTAACAACCATATCGATTATTACGATGGATTATTATAGACCCTTTTGATTGAACCGATTTTACATGTTTCACTGATTAGTTAGCAGCTTTTGGTAAAATATGCAAAAAGGAAAAGTTCAAAATTATGTTTATGCTAACATAAAAAAGAAGAAGAAACATATCCATTCTTGCAATAAATGTGATGTTTTTATTTTAATATATTTTGGAGCTAGTTAAAATATAATGTATAGATGTACGTAATATTTGGAGGCCTCTAATAATTTTAGCATGTTGTAAGTCTCCAGAAGTTGCTTTACGTTAATTAATGTCCTATATTGTATCAATTATATGGGTCTAATATAAGTCGCGTTGTGCAACTAGGTTTAGGCCAGTTGATCTGACATTCAGGTTTAAGTGCTTAAGCGACATGACCAACCAAGTCAAAAGTACCTCCCGCACAATTTTTTTTTGGTTCTGCACTAGTTAATTTAAATACTATGTACTCCTAAATAAGGGGCACGAACAAGAAAAATCAAAGGACGAACCCACGACCACGTATATCTGCAATTCGTTTTTGACAGGCTATCTGCATTTAGTTATTGACAGAGATTTGTCTCTTTGTTCGTTCTGTACTAATTTATTTCACAAGTGGAACACAAGATGAGCTTTAATAAACGCAAATCCTATTTTATGAACATGAAATAGCATAGACATTTCCAACCCCCTTTTTTAACAAAATCCTCCACGACTTATTGACGTGATATTAACTTTGTAGGTGACGTCAAATTCTTTCTGGAGATCGCTAAGAAAAATACTGCCCCTCAGTCGACTTTCTACTTATAAAGAGAAAACAGAGACTTGAGTTAGCTACTTTACATCCATAGTAAGTAATTTCGTATCTCTTTCCGCTAAAAAATTTCAAACCAAATATATAATTTTAAAATTTATAAAATTTATTTATTAATATCCAATGGAATCAATGAAAATAATATCACCTCTCAGTCTAAGAATAAGGAAAAGAGAAAAGAAAAAAAAGGCAGGAGCTTTGAAGGCTTCAAATAAAGTAGTGGCGCCCTCTCGTCGTCAACGGCATTCTTTATTTCTTTCCTTTCTTCCATTCTTTCTTCGTCCCTCACCTTCTCCTTCGGTCCTTCCCCTCTCAAATCCCTCTTCTTCCACTTCTGAGCGTATGTGTATATATACACAGCCTAGGGGAATGAGGAGGGGCAAGAAATGGGTCTTACTTTGATCTATTTTGAGGTGGTTTGGGTCTTTTCTTGAGGGAATCTGAGTTAAAGGGCCACCCTTTGACTTCTTCAAGGGAAGATGATTGCATTGTTTTCTTGAGAAATGCTCGGTTTTTCGGCAGGGTTTTGTGTTTTCCTGAAGGATTTTAGTGGAAGGAGACGCCTTTCGAATTTAGATATTACCGGGGTGGAATTGGAGGTCTAGGGTGAAGAACCCTATTGTCACCGGTTCTTGGGTTGTTTGTTTTGCTTTCTCCAAGAATTTTGCTGGTTATTGTGAGGATTAGTAGCTTTATTCTTGCTGGAGGGGTACTCTGTTGGTTAATTCCAGAATTTTCAAGTGTGGAAGGAAGCATCTTTTGCTGATGCTTTTGAAGGAAGATTTGTTTCTCTTTTTTTTTCTTTGAGAAACTGAGGTAAAGGAACTAATTTCCTTTCTTTATCCCTTGGAACCTTTCGGTTCGATTTGTTCCCGTCAGTAATTGGAGAAACCTTCTTGGGCTTTTAGAGTGAGATGCCTTCATTTTTGTTTTTGTTTTGACTGGGAAAGAAGGGGCACTTCGTTAGCTCCTTTTTGAGGCGGGAGAGGAGTGTTGATTTAATCGTGTTCTCTGACTAGAAAAATTGGCGCCTTCTAGCTATTTTTGGAGAATTGGGTTCAATTTGTTGGAAAAGTAGGCACTTGTTTGCTCCTACTGGATCTCTGTTTGTGGACAGCTCGAAGTGGCTGATGGCGGTGAGTTTCTGTTTATACCATACTTATTGTGTTCCTTGAATAGAATAGTTACCAATTATCAGTTCTGGTACTTATGGTTGAGGCTTTTAGCATGATGCAATCTATTATATTGTTAAACCGGTGTTAAAGAAGCTTTCACATGCGCTCTGAGAGGCTATGAGTTCCCACATTAATTTGAGAAATAGAGAAAGATCAACACCGCTCATTTCGTGGGTATATCTTACAAAGGCATCGAGTATCTATATTAGAGCTGTTCCATTTATATAAATAATACAAATGTATTTCATTCATAAGCAATAGAGATGTATAACAATTAAAACTCTACCTTCAAATATAAGCATATGTACTATAGTATCTAGCCACGCATTTGCGTGGGAAATTCAACTAGTTTAATTGTACTTGCTGTTTCTTACTCTGTTCACAGTTGATTAACTTGTTACAGATGAACTAATTTGAAATTTCACGGCATTCACAAATATCTTGATTAACCAATTATATCTCGTTGCAGTACTAAACCATTGATCCGCTTCATGTTGGTTTTTTTATAGTATATATTTTTCAGTGCAAAGCTTATCAATAATGGATATATGGTACTGGGATAATGGTCCTAAGAAATGCTGATGCTTGGGACTTGGTAGTGTAGTTATGAAAATATAGCCTACTTTATGTTATTATAGGGATTTCTTGAGATTGACATGGATGAAGGGAAAAGGCACATCCATGGAGAACCCGGGACTGTGTTAAATTTAGGAACATAACATAGAGATGCAAATTGTTGAGCGGAAGTATGGATAATAAAATAATTATTGGAATATCCTTATTCTGTTCGTTGTTTCAATAATTTTCCTTGGACCTTTTTCTCCACTGTTGCTGATTTTCGGTAGCTATAATTGTTAATACCGATTACTTTTAAACAGTGAAGAAATTTTCCAATCTTCAGGGAACAAGTATTGTTGAACAATTATGTACTTAAGAGTTCTGACTGTAATTGTTATAATTAACTTAGTATCCATGAATTGCTAATAATTAATAGTAATTTATCTTTATTATGGAATTGAGCTTTGGGAGCTGCAATATCGCATAGGAAGTTTCCAAGATTTATCTTATTTCAGTTGGTTTCGGCACAAGAATGAAAATCATACACACATTGACAATGCTTGTTAATTCATTTGGTCCAAACAGCAACACGGAATTCCTGCACTTGGGGACTGGGAGACCACTGCTGACACCCCTTACACGCAGAAGTTTGAGAACATGCGACGGAACAAGAAAACCAGTGTTCCTTCCAACCCAAATCATCCCAGACGAAGCCCTGAACCTCCTCGCAATTCACTTTGCATCCATCCACATATACACCTGCAAGCCTTGGACCACAATCCAAAGTACCAGAGACATGTGAGAAAGCCTGAAACTGACCATCCCCAGCCTACTGCATCCCCTCTCCACCATGAACCTGCGCCTTGGAGGCATGCAAATCCACTGCATAAACAACCCCTGAACGAAGGTGGGTATGGTAGCCCACATAGAGCAACTGCTGGGGCTGCCTCTGCATTGCAAGCAGCCAATCCAGCGAGGCCTAAGCACATGTCAACTGGAATGCAGACTCCAGGAAGGAGGGCCTCACCTGCAGGCCATGTTCCACTCACTCCTGGAAGGAGCAGAGGAAGCATAGAGGCCGAGGCTATGAAGCTGTACCGTCTTGACCTCATTTCCATCTTTTCTGTTGTACCTTCATAAATGTGCATATAGCAAGTTTGAAGTTTCTAATGTGTATGGATGTGATTTTGCACTTCTGAATCCAGGTTGAAGATGAAGTGACCGTACCACCATTTGGCGAGTGGGACGACGCTAATGCAGCTTCAGGGGAGAAGTACACCGGTATTTTCAACAGGGTCAGGGATGATAAGTTGTCCCCCAATTCTTCTGCCAGGCAACGACCAACTTATTGTGGCAACCAGGAACATAAAGTGCAACAGGTATTTGTAAGCTGCTCCTAAGTGTTGCGAGTTGTGGCTAGTAGTTAGCCTCTGATAAGATTGTTGAACTGTTCCGACAATAAAACAGAAATGCTTGGTATGATTTCAATAAAACTAATGCTGGAAAATATGCAAATTGAGTATTCAGTCTGTCCAGTCATGTAATGGTGAACCTAAGTATAAATACTGAATGCTTTCTATTTAATTGGTAGGTTGTGATCTGAACCAGGGATCTCAAAACAGCTTGGGGGTAAAAAACTGGAACCTGGCCGGTTTCCGTCCCCCAAGGTATTTTTTTCATTTTGAAAATTCTTCAATAATTGAAGTTTGGACTAGATACAAGATAGCATGTTCGTGTAGAAGATGATTTAGAAGAAGGGTAGGGGAGTGAACCGACCACCCTAATACCGGCCATCCAAAACCTGGGGACCGGCAAGTTCCCGCCGGTTCTGCGAATCCTGATCTGAATAGCTCTTTTTCTGTTCTTAATGATCTTTTGTTTTATATGATTTATTTATTGAGTTGTCTGCAAAGCTATCAGCTCTGTCTGCTAGTTTGAGTTGCACAAGCTATCTGACCGGGCATTGCAGCAAAGATAGGTCAAGCTATTCTTTTCTGAAACAAGTTGGCCGGATCACATACCTCTGAATACTAAATCCTTCGGAAGATAAATATATATGCACCAACCAACTTGCACAGTTCATCAGTACCAGCTAACTTTATATGAACTCGGTGGGTATTGTATATCTCGTTGGGTTTTTTTCTTCAGCTTCACTATTAGTGTAGTCCCGTGGTTTAGTTCATCACATTTCTTTATTCAAGAATTAGTGAAATGATTTCAACAAAAAATGTTAGTGATGTTTTGTTTGAATATTCATATTCATACACTTTTATTCACAAATTAGTGATATCATTTCAATGTAAAAAGTACTGAATAACATGCAGATACGAAAAAAGAACATTAAGCCATCACTATAAGGCATGTACATTGACTATTCAGTTTGTCTAGCCAGAACTTTGTCTAAAATTTAATGCTCTTAATTTACTTGGGAAGGTTTAGATCCGAACGCATTCAATGGTCTAACCTTAATTTTCTTATACTTGAAAAGGATTTATCGAGTTTTGTTACACAACTTACAGCTCAGTCTCATATTTACAAGTTTCAACATTGCCATCTAGTTACCAATCTGGCGCTGACCAAGCATTGTGCAAAAGTAATCCAATTTATTGTTTTCTGACACAGTTTGGCTGAATAGCAACACTGCAAGCTTCTATCCCAAGATCGCATACCTCTATATACTAGAGGGTATTCTTGGCAAGATGAATTTATACGAACTGACCAACTTGCATAACTAGTCACTTCTGTCAGATGTATGAGGAGAACAGAACAAAGCTACTCTGGTGCGCAATCTGCTCATTCGTTTTTCATGTATGAGCAAAGCTGAATACTTGAGGCCGTGCACTCAAACAGATATCAACATTGAAAACAAAAACTAAACATTGCACGCACGACTTTCTTTGTGTTTATGGAAACTATAGCTTTGATTATGAATATTATACTATGAGCTGGACTAAAACGGAGTGCCAAATTTCGATGCCTCTAAACACTGTGGAGACGTAAGTTTAGCTTAGGTCATTCAGGATGATAACTGCATTGGTTCAGTGAGTTGGGAAAAGAAATTCCTGAATGCCCACCAGAGTAGCTTAGTTATTCGTCACCTCAGTTTTCATTGCATACTAAAATGAAACCTTATTGACTGATTTCTTTCCCTCTCAGACCTGCCCATGCAGTATACTGTGAAGAGATGAAGAGAGATCTCCCAAGATGGACAACATTGTTCCCATGGACAAGATGCACTGGACTGTCACCTTCTGTGCTTATTATTGTTGCTGTATGTATAATGTCAGTGTTATATAATATATGCACATATGTGTAGTTGAAAATTTGCACAGCTTTATATAAGCTTACTTTATATATAGATAGATGCGTCGCATATATGGAGAATACCATTTAGCTCTGTAACATGTCATATTCGGAGCTTCTCTTTCCTAGCTCATGTAAACCTTCGCATGTTTTTCATCAACATATTGCCAAGTGCATAATTCCATCAATTTTTCATAGGCTGCTCTTTCAGTAAACCACGAAGTTCCCACATTATGCTGGAGTAAATGAGAAACGAGTAGCACCATTTGCATGATAGGCATCTTCAGAATTCCTGAAGGTTGCTGAAAAGTGATGCAAGAAACCAACAGCACATGTATGATGGACCATATACAGAAAGGAAAGAAGGATACAAATTTACAAGATCACAGAACAACTGGTCAACTGCCATACTTTATAAGATCATAGAACAACTGGTCAACTGCTATAGTAACCCACTGGGCCCATGTGGAAACCTGGTTTCAACTACCAGATCTCCTTGTGTACATCCTCATCAGTCCAGGATCACGCTGACGGTATGATGAGGAACATCATACACACATGCAGGATATCTAAGCCTTCAGCTATTACAATCCAATTTGAATTTTGCTACTAAGTGTTGGAAGTCAATTTTGCCTTAACTTCTATTATTTTTCCACATGCTTCATGAAAGCTTAGCCAAGAAGAATACGATGTCATGTCATATGTCATTACCTCAATAGTTATCTATTAGTTAGCTATATGTGAGTTGTCATTGAGTAAGACAGTAGTTGTCAATTAGGAGTTGTCATCTAGTTGGCTAGGAGTTGTCAAGAGAGTTGTGTGA
Organism: Stipa capillata; assembly: GCA_019208055.1. Classification (NCBI taxonomy): domain Eukaryota; kingdom Viridiplantae; phylum Streptophyta; class Magnoliopsida; order Poales; family Poaceae; genus Stipa; species Stipa capillata. Next base: position 44,676 of record JAGXJF010003906.1, read on the forward strand.
GGTTTTAAAACCTATAAATAGAGGCAATGCCCTCTCATTTGTAACTTATGTCATTGTATTCAGAAACCCCTTAATAGAACGTTGTGTTCTTATCCTAGATCTTGGATTAGATCTATTATCCATGAAAGCTTTGGATTAATCTCTTGCTGTCCGTGGATTCGGACCGCCCATTGGGCCTTATCTATCAGCACGTTGAAGCTGTTCCTTCAACAAGTTGTGCTGTTCTATCCTTAAGCACATTGGAGTTGTTCCTCCAATACTGGTGCTACATCAGATTGGTATTAGAGCCTTGTTGAGCAACTCTAGTTCTTGTTATTCTCTTTGAGAGAAATCTGAAAGCCATGGAGGAGTTGGGTAGGAGGATGGATGCTGCAGAGCAGCAGATTCAAGCCTTACGTGAAGACCTCAATCGAAGGTTTGATCAGCTAGCGGAGATGATTAGAAATGGTGCTCCGGCTGCCCGTGAAGAGGATCCATCACAGGAGGATGGTGTACAGCGGTAGAGAAGACAGGATAACCTACGAGCTAGGCCCAGGCTGCAGCCACAACATGCAGTTGAGCATGCTCCTAGGAGGACAACTTCTGCTGAAGCTTCTGAAGGTGAAGAACTTGATGAGTTATCTGAAGAACCTGACCTCTATGCACACCCAAGAAGGCATAATCCTTAAATCCCTACTTTTAATGGAAATGTTGATATTGAATGGTGTTTAGACTGGTTGTATGAAGTGGAGACTTTTTTGAGGTAATGAATATTCCACAAGACCGCAGAGTTTCTTTGGTTGCATACAAGTTGAAGGGAGGGGCTGGTGCATGGTGGTACCGCCATCAAGAAGAACGTAGGTTGAGAGGAGAACCTCGTGTGAAATCTTGGCGGCAAATGAAGAATCTTTTGAAGGGAAGATTTTTGCTTGCAGATTATGATCAAATATTATTCATTCAGTTCCAGAATTGTGCTCAAGGACATATGACTGTTTCAGAATACACGGAAGAGTTCCTAAGGCTGCAAGTGAGATGCAACCTTGCTGAAACTGAAGATCAGCAAGTAGTAAGGTACATCAATGGTCTCAATGAAGCTATTCAAGAACGATTGTTGCTTCATCAAATTTGGTCCATTGATCAAGCCCAAGCTCTAGCTTTGAAGGCTGAAAGGTTTGTTAAGACAAAGAAGATAACCAAGGCACCATATACACAAGGGGAGAGCTCAGGTAGAGGTCATCCTAATAAATTAGAAGAGAAAACCACTCAACCCAAAGGCAAGCAACCTGCACAAAAGCAAACTGGCAACAAGGGGAAGACAAAGCAAGTTGTCAAATGCTATAAGTGTGGTGAAGAGGGACATGTATCCAGCAGTTGTCCAAAAAGAAAATTTGTCAATACCACTCTCCATGACGATGGACAAGAAGATGAAGAAGAATCTGAGAATGGTGATCTAGAAGAAGAAGATATTTGTGAAGAAGGGGGAGAAGAAGTAGTGTGTGTAGTCAAGCGTCTTCTATGCTCGACCATGCAACCAGAAGAGACACAAAGAAAGAAGATATTTGAAAGCAAAGATGCTTGACTACACACACTACTTCTTCTCCCCCTTCTTCACAAATGTCTTCTTCTTCTAGATCACCATTCTCAGATTCTTCTTCATCTTCTTCTCCATCGTCATGGAGAGTGGTATTGACAAATTTTCTTTTTGGACAACTGCTGGATACATGTCCCTCTTCACCACACTTATAGCATTTGACAACTTGCTTTGTCTTCCCCTTGTTGCCAGTTTGCTTTTGTGCAGGTTGCTTGCCTTTGGGTTGAGTGGTTTTGTAGCGACCCTGCACACCACTGCACGGTGTAGTGTGCCAGTCTTTGATATAATATAACAAAATCCCATCTCATTATATTACATCGATCAGAGTGTACAACAGAAGCATTGATGGTCCAACAACTATATATATTACAGACTCCAAAATATACATAAGTTATTACAGAAATACAGCAAGTTAAGTTCAACTAGAAATAGCAACAGAAATATAGAACTGAAGATTAAATTGCAGGAAAGTAAAGCTGATATTTTATTCTTATACTAGACTAGACTACTCTTGCTCTGGCTCTGCCCCGTCTTGCTCTCCATAGTCGATATAGTAATCGACTCCTTCGATCCCTCCGGTCAGGTCCGGCTCCTCCTTCCCCTCTTGGACTTCAACTTCCTCATACTCAACCTCTAACGACTCAGAGTCTAACAAAGGAAAGATTTACGTAGGGGATGAGTACATAAGGTACTCAACAAGTTCATAATAACAACAGGTGTTTGAATGACTATTTCTACTAGGATAAAGTCCTCAAAAAAATATGCATGAAACCAATATCGTTCCTGGAGAATAAATTTTTTTAATTAGCTATGTTCAGAAGGCTTCACGGGTCGTTAGAACCTCCGATGGTTCCTTTCCCGCCACGTTCGCAGTTCATACCCAGAACAGGGAGTGACAATGCCACACTTCAATACACTCTGCAGAGGTGCGCTACTTTACCCACAAGTGGTACTTAGCCTTTAGCCGAGTACGAGACCCATCACACTCCCATCGGTGCGTGGCCAGGTCTAAGGTTCCGAGTCATTTTCACCCTTCCCTTTGGCAATATCTCCCCTTATGTAGTCGATCCAGCACCGACTACCCACCTCGTCATTATAGCGTACTTTTCTGCACATTTCAGGGACATAACGCCTCCCAAAGCGGAAGTTCAGGGTTTATCGCTCCCCTGGGCGAGGGACTTAACGCTTCCCCAGGCGTTATTTTACATACGTTCCTGGGAGATATGCACTGAGAAGGTATTACTTGACTCGCCTGTCCCATAACAGGTCTTGCGGTTAACGCTATCTTTACGGCGTAAGAATGCCAACTGACATTTGTTATTAACCTTATGATGATACCATATGCAATGGAACCCTGACCACCCCACAAGTTCCAAACCGGGGTTCCACTGCCCACCAATATATGATTCAACGAATCATAATGCAGTCCATTTATTAATTATCATAGGTGATAAGAGGAAGAACATTGCATATCTGTGGTAGAAATAATCTTCAACATGAACAATAAATGAACTTGCCTTGAGATGGATAAGAGATGAAGTGAGATGTCCCTTCGGACGAAATCGGCAGAACCTCGGGATCTGAAGTGGAATAATTGTCCGATAAGGACTCTTTCCGAAGATAGCAATTGTATATGCATGTATGCATGCTCAAATTGATGAGGTTGATTTACAGAATTTAGATTGTTTGGACGATGTGGACTACCTTGTCGAAGACAATGCAATAGATGATATCTATTATTAATTTTCTTGATTTTTTATCTGCTCTATCTTTTGAATTTATAAAATTTACTATCAAAAATTTCGCGGTGTGGTGAAGTTATTAAACCGTCGGAGTTCATGAACTTTAAAGTAGCTAAGCAAAATCCTGAATTCTGAATTTGCAGGAAGTTATGATTTTAGGTTTTCTTTTAGAAAGATATGTGTTTATATATATTCACACCACTGGGATTTAACAACTCTGATAAAATTTTGGATAAGTGTAAACTCATGTTAAATTTTTTAATTTAGGTTGAAATTGTCTAAAGAATATAATAAGAATATGTTTTTATTATTTTTCTTTTAAATTGGGCCGGCCGAACCCTATTTTGGCCCATGGCCCATTCGGCCCTAACCTGGCCTGCTCGCCACCCGCTCGCCACCCGGTTAGGGTCAAACCCTAACCGGTTTGCCACCTCCCCAGCTCACCCCTCACTTCTCACACCACACGCCGCCGCCCTCTTGCCCTCACTCCCTTTCTCTCCTGGAGACCCCAAAATCCCCAAATCGCCGCCCCCATCTCTACTGCACCGCCGGCCTCCTCCTACTCCGCCGCCGGCCGCCTCATCGCGCCTTCTCCCCCACGCGGCCTTCCCTTCTCCCGTCGGCCGCCGCTTGTTTGGTGCCCCGCCGCCGCGTCCTGTGGCCTTGGACACCGCCGCCGCCTCCTCTTGCTATGCCGCCGGCCTTTCTTCTCCAGGCCACCGGCCTCTCCTTACTAGGCCGCCGTTGCCTCGCGGCCCCGCCACCCTTGCTCGTCTCGGTTGCCTCCGCCTTAGTCGCCTCAGCCGCCTCCGACCCGGCCGCCTCACCGGCCGCCACCGCTGGACGGCGGTGGGTTGGCCGCACCGCAACCGCGGTGGCGCGCCGCCTCCGGTAACTTCCTCTTCTCCCTCACAGGTGATTCCTCTTTCTTTCCCCCTTTCTTTCAAATCCCTAAATTTTTAGGGTTCGTGCTTACTTATTTGCAAATTAATAATGGTCCGGTTGATGTTCGATTGTGATGATATCCATATTTGTTTTGCTCCAGAAGGTTTGTTGATTTCCTGATATTGCTTATCTCAATGTTATGGTTGATCTGCGGCCTCCTAAACATTTCCTTCTAGCTAGACTGATAAGCATAGATACTTCATTAGGTTCAATGTTTTATTCAATTATTAGTGGATAATTCTTGATCTTATGTATGTTTTGTTTCCTTCCTAAGTGCATATATATATGCCGAGTCTAGTTCTTCTAGGCTGAAGGACATGTGTTATGCTCTGCCTTAGCCTTTTTCTTACTGGCTTCATGCGTATACCTATATTCATTTGTTTAGTAACTGAGGAGCAGATACTACACTATGGCTATCTACTTGATGCTTACTTTGTGATAAGAACAGATCACTTAAGCTTGGTTTGTTAGTTATATATATATTTTTACTTAACCAAATGCAGACTCTATTCATTTACTCTAGGCATTACATATCCCCTTTTTGATTATTCTCCTTTATTCCTACTTCCTTCTTCCTTACCCATTCTTAAGATCAGATGCTATCCTTGCTTTTAGTTTATCCTTTCTTATATCTCCTCTAGCTCTTTCTTATCACATTTTAAACTGATAAGAACAGGTTGCTATACTTTTTTTTTCTTATCTGGTTAAAGAACAGATACATCTCCTGAGTTTAACTTATCTATTTCTTTCCTCATCTTCTTTTCCCACTGATAAGAACAGACTACTATATTTCCCCTTTCTTCCTATTTCATTTTGATAGGAACAGATCACTTTTATTTGATTCAGAGCATTGGTTCATTTATTTGACGCAGAATATTCTGAAATTCTTAAGCATCTCTTCTCTCTTCTAAAAATCTCTTATCTCCTCTAGTATACCTCAATCAAGTTGGAGCTTGTTCTTGAGGTATTCTGAACCCTTCTTCTTCAGGCTACGCCTCCTCCTCCTCGCTACCTTGCTTGCTTCTCAGCTCTCTAACTCTTGCCCCTTTGATTTGGTGTTGTTTTGGTTGAAGTTGAGATGAAAATGAAGCACATATGGCCCTATTTATAGGGGTTTGAGGGCTGGTGTGCTGGAATTTCGAAATTGCCTTTGCTTGACACCTAAGAGGTGACTCCTCCTTTGATTTGGTGAGTATGCTGCTTACTTGTCAGCTCCTAGCTGATCCTTATCCCTCTTTTGAGCTTGAGGTGGCATTGCTGCTGCCACCAGCAGCTTAGGCATGGTCCACTCCCTTTTGGACAGATTGTTGGGAAGGTGAGTTATTTTTCCTTATTGTGGAGGCTGCCGGCTGATGCTAAGATCAGGCTATCTAGCATTTGTAATTACTTAGGGCTGCTGGATTTAACTTGAAAGCAGACCCTAATCCTTGCTTAATTCATAATTGGTTGCCTAATTCACGGAGATTAATCTAAACACAGATTGACTTATGGATCTTAATGCTTTGATGCCTCGATTGGTTGCCTACTGTTGCCTTCATTAGTTGCTTATATGAATTCAGCTGCCTATAGATCAATTCAGATGTTGCCTTAAGTACTGATGCCTTAAAATGGATTGTTCCATAGATCAATGCTGATTTTTATCGGAACTAGAACTAGTTCTCTAGTTCCATAAGATTAATCTCCAAAACAAAACATTGCATCTCCCCAGGAGATGCAAACATTTTATTCTAACCAAAATACCCTCTTGTAGCTCTTTTGCTTTATGCAGGTTGGAAAGAATTGGAGAGGGAAAAGAGTTGAAGAAGGAATGATTTGAAGAAGGAATGAAGACAATGGATGAAATTTTTGTAATCATCATGACTTGTAATATTTAGATCTTTTGTAAATATGATTTTGGACGTTTTGTAATGTATTCGAATTATTTGAATATATATAGTTATACTTTGTTGATTTGACTTGATATACTGTGTGTGTTGAGATTGCATTATCTTTGCACATGTATGTATACATGTGATTTGTTTATTCAAAGTAAAAGAAAACTTTCAAATTTCTCTCAAGATCTTGTCATGTATGAATGAAATGAACTCAATTCCTAATCCTATTGTTTAAACTTTCAGAAAATACGGGTTCTCACAGGTTTTCTCTTCCAATTTATTAGGATGACCTCTACCTGAGCTCTCCCCTTGTGTATATGGTGCCTTGGTTATCTTCTCCTCGTCCCTGATTCCATCACGCCCCACCTCCCCTGCTCGTCCTCGTCACTCAAACCGCCGGAGGCTCCTTTTCCCGTTGGCCATCCTGCTCCATTGCCGGCACTTGCCACTGTCAACTTTCGTCGGCACCGCACTCCCACTCGCAGCCGGTGGGGCTACTGTCCTACCCTTGATCCACCGCCACCGCCGGCCATCCTCTAAACTCCGGGGACACTAGTGAACCCGTCCAATCATGGGTTGAAACCCATAGGGCCACAGTCGCCGAAGTCTAATCACCGTCGCTGACTCATCGGAGTTCATTCGCCATTGCTGACTGGTCAGTCTCCTCCGTTCCGCTCCTCCTATTCTTCCCCCCTCACGCTTCTTCTTCCTCGCTCTACACTCCCTCACTCACGCGCCACCGGGACTTTTCACCGTCGCCTCGTCTCGGCCGAGCCACTGTCCGAGCTCCCCTCGGCCGCATTGATAGTTGCAGTTGTGAGAATTTGGTTTCTGAGAGCCTGGTCAAACATCTGAATCTTGAAACTCAAGATCATCCAAATCCATATACCATTGGTTGGCTCAAGAAAGGAGTAAAACTCAGAATTACAAAGCAATGCAATCTACCACTTTCCTTAGGTAAATATTACCGGTCTAATATATTGTGTGATGTGGTTGATATGGATGCAAGTCATGTCCTTCTTGGAAGACCATGGCAATACGACGTGGACACCACACACAAAGGAAAGGAAAATTGTTACTCTTTCCCTTGGAACAAGCGAAAGATTGTTTATACTTCCAAACAAAGCTTCTAGCATTGCTTCTGAAGTAGGGGAGAAGAATATGTTGGCTATTGCTCAAAGTTCAAGTGAATTTGTCAAGGACGTGAAGGAGTCTATGATGTGTGCTGCATTAATTGTAAAAGGAGATGATCACCCTATGAAAGAAATTCCAATGGAAATGCAAAGTCTATTGTCAGAATATCAAAGCATACTTGGGGAGCCTCACCATCTACCACCCATGAGAGATATTCAACACCGAATTGATTTTATTCCAGGTGCTAATCTTCCTAATCTCCCACATTATAGAATGAGCCCAGAAGAGCATAATATTCTAAAGGAAAAGGTAGAAGAGTTGTTGCAAAAAGGACATATTCGAGAAAGCATAAGTCCATGTGCTGTACCAGCATTACTCACACCTAAGAAGGATGGATCTTGGCGGATGTGTGTGGACAGTAGGGCCATCAACAAAATCACCACACGATATAGGTTTTCGATTCCCCGTTTGGATGACATGCTTGATCAATTGAGTGAAGCGAAAGTGTTTCAAAGCTTGATCTAAGAAGTGGTATCATCAAATAAGAATCCGGCCTGGAGACGAGTGGAAGACTGCATTCAAGACAAAGGAGGGATTATATGAGTGGCTAGTTATGCCGTTTGGTCTTTCTAATGCTCCTAGTACCTTCATGCATATGATGAACCAGGTTCTTCATCCATTCTTATCACAATTTGTTGTTGTCTACTTTGATGACATCTTGATCTATAGCAAGGATAAGGATGAGCATTTTGAACACGTTAGAAGGGTTTTGGAAGCATTAAAGGAAACGAACTCTATGTCAATTTGAAGAAGTGTGTGTTTCTTCAAACAAGACTTGTTTTCCTAGGGTTTGTCACTACGCCAGATAGAGCCTCTCCTGAACACTCATCACTGACGGGCAACAAATCGCCCGTCGCTGATAAAACAAACCACTGACGGCACGTATAAACCCGTCAGTAGAATAAATGCACAGGCGGGAGACCGCACTTCTACTGACGGGCAACAACGAGCCCGTCAGTAGATGTTGCGGGAGAGGCGTATTTTGGGAGCGAAAAATACCACTGACGGGCCTGGAACTCTGCCCGTCAGTGATTCTTTTCTACCACTGACGGGCCAAAAAGTGGGCCCGTCAGCGGATGTTTTGGCCCGCTAAAACCCATCCCGAGCCCGTAATTCCTCCCGTGTATAAATCCCCAATCTCTCTTCACTCCCTCTAACCGGCCCCTCCCTCTCTCCCCGCACCCCGCCCCCCACCATCTCCCGCGCGCCGCCCCGCCGCCCCCCACCATCTCCCCGCGCGCCGCCCCGCCGCCCCTCTCCCCGCCGCCCCCATCTCCCCCAGCTAGCCCCGCCCCCTCGCCGCCCCCCATCTCCCCGCCCCCTCCCCGCCGCCCCTCTCCCCGCCGTCCCCCATCTCCCCATCTTCCCGCCCCTCTCCCCGCCGCCACCCCATCTCCCCGCCCCCTCCCCGCCGCCCCCATCTCCCCATCTCCCCGTCGGCCCCCATCTCCCCATCTCCCTGCCGCCCCATCTCCTCCGCTTCGCTCCCTCCCACTCCGTCCATGCGCCTCGCTCCCCCCCGGCTCCGCTCACCGCCACAGCAGCAGCGGATCCGGCATTCCCGAGCGGCAGCGGCGGCGGATCCGGCGTTCTCGAGCTTATCATTGGAGGTAGAACAGAAGCAACAAATATGTCTTCTCAGTTCTCAGTGCTACATAGTCTTCTTGCTTAACCCTAAATTGTTTGCCATTTGCTTGATATGCCTATTATGTGGCCTCCCGATTGGATCTGAGGCAGCGGAGCTGGACTTCTTGATGGAATCCTTGTTGATGGGGCTGGATTGGAGGTCCTGTTAAGGTAATTTCTTCTCCCGTTCATGTTCAACTGTGTTCGTCCGCCTTGTTCAATATTCGTGTTGCTTTTGTATCTGTTCGTGTGGCTGTCCGCCTTGTTCAATGTCCAGCGGCGGGAGAAGGCTCCCCAGATCCAGCGGCGGCGTGCGGTGTCTCGGCGTCTCGGCTGCTCGGGTGCGGGGGGCTAGGAGGCCAGCGGCTCCGGTGCAGCCAGCGGCGCGGGGCCAGCAAGGGGGCAAGGGGCGGAATGGTGCGGCGGCGGGATATGGGCCTGGCGGGCTAGGGTTGGGTCTCATAGGGTAGGGTTTTTTTTGCTTGTTGGATGCATCTCCACTGACGGGCGCGGCCGCCCGTCAGTGCCTTTTTATTACCACTGACGCGAGCTTACTGACGGGCGCAAAACCCGTCAGTGAAGGCGGTTTTGCGCCCGTCAGTAGAGTGGTAATCTGAGGTAGTGTGTAATTACAAGCGAGGGGATTCAATTGATGAATCTAAGGTTGCAGCAATCAAGGAATGGCCAACTCCAAAGAATATCTCTGAAGTGAGAAGTTTTCATGGTCTTGCTACCTTCTATAGAAGATTTGTGAAGAATTTCAGTACTATAATGGCCCCGATTACTGAGTGCTTGAAGAAGGGTAAGTTCAAAGGGGATGACGCTGCCGAAGCTAGTTTTATAAAGATCAAAGAAAAGCTCTCGCAAGCACCTATTTTAGTATTGCCAGATTTCAACAAAACCTTTGAACTTGAGTGTGATGCAAGCGGGGTTGGGATTGGAGCTATTCTATCTCAAGACAGAAAACCCATTGCATTCTTTAGTGAAAAGCTAAGTGAACCAAGGCAAAAATGGAGCACATATCAGCAAGAATTATATGCTATCTTTAGAGCTTTGAAGACTTGGGAGGTTTATCTATTGCCTAAGGAGTTCATGTCTACACTGATCACCAATCACTAAAGCACTTCAGAAATCAAAAACATATCGATCGCATGTTAGCAAGGTGGGCAACATATTTAGAGAGGTTCATTATCTTATTATCCACAAGTCCGGAGTAATCAATCGAGTAGCAGATGCCCTGAGCCGACGTGCGAGTCTCATGGTTTCCTTTGAAGCTGAGCTACTAGGAATGGATCAAATAAAGGAATTATATGAACATGATGAAGATTTTGGACAAGTCTGGAACAAACACAGAAAAGGCTACCATTAGGGGGGGAATTTGTAGTACAAGATGGCTATCTCTTCAATGGCAATCACTTATGCATCCCAAGAAGTTCCCTACGAGACAAGTTGATTAGGGAGTTACATTCAGGTGACCTTAGCGCCATATTGGGCGTGATAAAACTATAGCTCATCTAAAGGCACGCTATTATTGGCCACAACTCAAGAGAGATGCTGGAAAGTTTGTGCAAAGATGTCCTATATGCCAAACATATAAAGGCCAAGTTCAAAATATTGGGCTATATATGCCATTAACAGTTCCAAGTGCACCATGGGAGGACTTATCAATGGACTTCGTACTTGGTTTACCAAGAACAAGGCATGGAAATGATGCTGTTTATGTGGTAGTAGATAGATTTTCTAAGATGGCTCATTTTATCCCTTGTCGGAAAACAACGGATGCTCACCATGTGGCTAACCTGTTCTTTAGAGAAGTAGTTAGACTCCATGGTGTTCCAAGATCTATTGTTTCAGATCGTGACAGCAAGTTTCTTGCTGCATTTTGGCTTACATTATGGAAGCAATTTAATACTGAGCTAAAATTTTCAAGCACTGCACACCCACAAACGGATGGCCAAACAGAAGTGGTGAACAAATTTTTGGGTAACTTAATTCACTGCATATGTGGAAACAAGAGAGGCCAATGGGACTTGGCATTATCCCTTGCTGAGTTTGCTTACAATAACTCAGAAACAGATCTACAGGACATAGTCCTTTCTCCATTGTCTACACTAAGACTCCAACACATGTGATTGACTTAGCGAAACTACCAACAAGGGAAAACTCAAGGTCAGCGATAACTTTTGGCCACAATTACTCAAACTTATTTAAAGAAATCCATGATGTTCTAGAGGCATCAAATCAGAAGTACAAACAGTTAGCGGATAAGAAAAGGAGACCAATGTCATTCCAGGTTGGTGACCAAGTGATGGTCTATCTTAGAAAGGAGCGACTACCTACGGGGTTTCACGAAAAGTTAAGGCAACGAAAGTATGGACCATTTTCTATAATACAGAAGATAAATGATAATGCTTATAAAGTAGATTTGCCAAGTAAGATAAATATATCCAATACTTTTAATGTTGCTGATCTATCACTTGATCATCCGGAGCAAGCTCTTTATGAAGATAACTCGAGGTCGAGTTCCAAACAAGTAGGGGAGGATGATGAGGAACATCATACACACATGCAGGATATCTAAGCCTTCAGCTATTACAATCCAATTTGAATTTTGCTACTAAGTGTTGGAAGTCAATTTTGCCTTGACTTCTATTATTTTTCCACATGCTTCATGAAAGCTTAGCCAAGAAGAATACGATGTCATGTCATATGTCATTACCTCAATAGTTATCTATTAGTTAGCTATATGTGAGTTGTCATTGAGTAAGATAGTAGTTGTCAATTAGGAGTTGTCATCTAGTTGGCTAGGAGTTGTCAAGAGAGTTGTGTATGAGTTGTGTGAGGTTTTAAAACCTATAAATAGAGGCAATGCCATCTCATTTGTAACTTATGTCATTGTATTTAGAAACCCCTTAATAGAACGTTGTGTTCTTATCCTAGATCTTGGATTAGATCTATTATCCATGAGAGCTTTGGATTAATCTCTTGCTGTCCGTGGATTCGGACCGCCCATTGGGCCTTATCTATCAGCACGTTGAAGCTGTTCCTTCAACAAGTTGTGCTATTCTATCCTTAAGCACATTGGAGTTGTTCCTCCAATACTGGTGCTACATCACGGTACACAAGCGAAATGAATAATATCATATGCATTCAAAGGATAAAAAACATTATACTTTGAGTACGATATGCCACACGGCTTACAAGGTACCATGTCTTAACGACATTATTACATCAGAGGAAACAGCGGAAACAAAAGCGAAGCGGCTCCATCCAAGCCACAGGCCATCGACGGAGGCCACGCAACCTACTCTTCGGGATCATCATAGAAGAAGTCATCATCGGCTTCTTCTTCGTTGGCATGGTCGTCTGCACACCACCACGAAACACATGCACGGTGAGTACTTCACATACTTAGCAAGCTACCTGGCGGCAGATGGTCCTACCATACTACATGCAAGGCTTCAAAGGAAGGCTTTATGGTTTAGTTGCGTAAAGCAATCTTTTAGTTGAATTACTATAGTAGGTTTGAAGGCAGCATTTTGATATAAATCGGTTTTAATATCAGGGGTGTTTTCACCATTTGAGGTCCTCAACCATCACATTTGAGTAAGGAACTTCTGCCTTAGCTTGTTCATCAGTTTCTTAGCAAAAGGGTAGAGGGAAATAGCAAGGGGGAGAGGGACAGGTCCTTTTTATCATGAATGAGTCTTGTGTCATCCGTGACCGTGGATACGGCTAATCGATTAGTTTATTACTCTGCAGAGTTTGTACACTTTACCCACATGATACAATCTCGTCTTGTTGCCACTGGCCGTCGCCAGCATAGTACACACCCATCGGTGTACTAGCAGGGAGATTGTGACGAGGTCTTTTAGCTAGATCCCCCTAAGGTGTGACATGCCCACCGGGTCTGGTCCGGAGTTGAGAGTACATCCCCACACTCTGGTCCCCCCATCTACGCCAAGGGTCCTCGTAGCTACATCCACTCCTTCTGCGGTACGGCGACATTGGCACTAAAGGCTGACTAACCTATTTGACCAAGCCAATGCCCAAATAGCATGTGGTTGTACTGTTGTCACAATTCTCCAACTTCAAGACTTTGGCCTTAAGTGGTACGGACGACCAATGGTTCCTTTAAACCAGCCTTCTACGGGTAGGACAACCATATACTCCTTCACCATTGATTCAGCTGTCGCCTGCACCATATTAGATGGTAAGTTTCACCCGGAATAGAATTTGGAAGAATAGAAAGAGAAGGAAACATCGGGCCTCCGGCCCTAGCTCAGCGAGCTTAATATTTAAGTGTCAAATCAGGGATCATCGATCCGTAGAACATTCCTCCGTAGAGGCATAGCAAAAGAATCTAAGGATATATTTTAAGCCTGGCTAAGCATTTCTCTACTCTACTCAGATCAAAAACCTATTATTCTACTCAGGGTATCAAGTAAACATGGCGACAAGCGGAAAGGTAAATGTGTGTCAATCGATACGCTAGCTACTGGATTAAAACAGCATGCATGTTTGTAATTGATAAAATATAATGACTTTCAGAAATATAGGATCAAATATGATCAAGAAAAGGGGGGCATGCCTTCGTGGTAGTACTCTTCTTCTTCTGCTACTTCAGTCACCGCGTCGGTCCCTTCACTCCCTAATGTCGCAATGTAGCAAGAGCGAAATAAATGAATAACCAACTCCAATATAACCATTTCGGAAAACAACACGAGAGAGGGAAACACGACGAAGGTAAGATATAGATGGAAAGGAATGATGGCGCGATAGCGTCATCGCGACGAAGATAGAATAGGTCTACTAAGATTGGCCATAACCATATATACATATAATACATATATAATGTAACATAATATATATCCCCTTTCGGGTATTAGCATATATATTCTTATACATACGCACACAACATATACCCTAACATGCTATTTATCATGACAATTGACATAACATCTTCATGATTAACCACAAATAAACATTTAAGTGAATCCTAAACACTTATAATTGTTAATAACAGTAAAAATTAATTTATAACATAAAACCACAATTACACATGCTTTTCTATTATTTTTAAAACTAGAATTTAATCTAAAAGCTATTTCTTACTATTAGCATAAGCTAGCTAAGCATGGATCAACTTAGGGTGTGTCTACAGTACCTAAACAGTACCAAAATAATTTAATTATAATATTAAATCTGATCATTATTTAAATGAAGCATTTTCTATCATTTCTAATATCACAATTATATAGAAAATAGTGATTAACATTATTAAACCATAAAATTGGGTTAACATGATATAATACCAATTCCAGAAAAATTTCATGTTTTAAAGTGTTCTGGAAATGTATTTTAAATAATAAAAACTATTATTCTAAGCATGAAAACGACTTTTAAAGCATTATGAACCATTATCTAATTATGCTAAATGGGTTCTCATGACTTGATACCATTCTTTTAACATAACATGATTTATTGGGTACTGGACATGAATTTTTACATGCTAAAACAGATTTATAAAGGAACTATTACTAAAACAGCATTTAAATATACATTTTAAATAAACCTAGAGCACTTCCTGATTTTTATAGCTCAAACCTTTGCAGGAAAAAGGTTCTAATTTACATGGTAAATTACTTCTAAGGTTCTCTGATCCTAGGAAAAAATTGGATATAAATAACAGAAATAATTTCTATTTTAATAATTAAAATAAAGCTTATTTTAATTCTAGGAAATTCTACACGAGTCCAAAAATTATGAAAATTTACAGAGGTGCTCCTTAGTGTACTAGTAATCTAATGGAAAATAAATAATTTCAAAATAATCATCTAGTACAAAACTAGATCAAGATTTTGTCGAATTTCATCCAAATTCGAATGGTATTTGAAATCTATCTGTCGGATTCAAAATCCGATCACACCAGTGGACTCTAAAGGTTCCATTTTACTACTAAAATCAAAGATCGGACATGGTTTAGACGTGTGCAAAAACTTAGATAGAGGTATGTGCATATGCATACAGAACATGGAGGGTTACTGTTCATGTGAGCTACTGTTCATGCTACAGTACATAGAGGGGAAATGATCCAACACTTGGCTGTACAAAGGAGGTGATGTAGAGGTGAAATTGGTTGGGGCAAAACCTCATATATGCTAATGGGAGTCTACCATCGAGAGGGATTGGAGAGGGGCTCACCGAGGGATTGGTACGGGCGACGTGATGGACGAAGCTTGTGCTCGCTTGCGGTAGAAAATGCGCGACGGCGTGAGGAAGCTCCTAGTAGCAACGCCCCGGTGTGGGGTGCGTCGGTGTGGCCGGAATTGCTCGCCAGAGTTTCGCCGGAGTTGGAGAAGAAATATGTGTGGAGGAGAAATTTTGGTGGAGGAAGCAAAGGAAACAGAACATGGGGGAGAGGGGTCTATTTATAGGCCAAGCAACAGGGAGCTGAGAAGACATCAGAGGAGGTGAGGAGATGCATTGGTGCTAGAAATTACCGGAGAAACAGAAAAAAATTTAACGACCGGCGGAGGCTTTACGCCCGCGGCGGCCGTGCGCGCGCGCCTGCTCGGCTGCAGCGGCCGCTCGGCTGCCAAGCCAGGCTGGCCAGCGCCCTAAGCAGCCCAGAGGGGCCTGCTCGGGTGGCCTGGCAGCCGGCCCAGGCGCAAGGGAGGAGGCGGCCTAGTAGGCCACGGCCCAGGAGGGGAGGAGGGGAGGGGAGAGGTCGGGTGGGCCGGCCCATGGGGGAAGGAAGGACTCCCGAGCGGGCTGAGCGGGGGCAACTGGGCTGCCGGCCCAGTCGGCCCCGGAGGGAGGCGGGGAGGGGGGTTGGCCTGCGGGCTGAGGAGGGGGCTGGCCGGGTTGGGCCGCCAGCGGTGGGGCGGGCTGGGTCCAGGCGGGGCCCAAAGAGAAAAAAAACATTTTTTGACTAAAATAAATCCAGAAAAATCAAAAGGGCCTCTTAAAAATAGTAAAACACCTCCGTAAAATCTCAGAAAAATCTAATAAATCAATTTGAGCATAAGAAACTCAATAAAAATATTTTTGGAGCAAATTTTCAAATGATGTTCCACTGAAAATTCAAAAACAACACCTATTGCTCTCAAATTAAATCCTAGGCTTGAATTATTTTGAAATAAGATCCAAATAAAATACATATAGGTATATTACTCAATTGCACATCCTCTTCTCTTTTAAAAAAAATTTCAAGTCCGAAAAATCGAGGATGTTACAGCCCAGGAGCCCGAGGACGGTGGTGCAGATGTGATTAGCAGATGCGCGGTAGGCGGTGGCAACGAATACTTTGAGTAGATTGGTTTTGCTCTAATACCAATATTAGGTTTTTTGGAGCTTTTCGGTCTGTCCTCTATTTCTCTGCCTTTTCTTTGGTGCCGCTTACAATTACATATGAGGCTAGAAGGTAGGGACCTACTTATAGACTCCACTTCCAGGTGTTTCAAGAGATCCAATTGTTTCCAAAAAAAGGTTAGACTCCTGAGCCATGTCACCAACCACGATCAAAGAGGCTAGTTATATGAGTCTAAAATATACTAGTCCCTAGCACACATATGTGAGTCATGTGCTATGATCAAATTGTATGTGAGATCAATTCCAATTTGATCATGCGGGTCGACAGTCTACAGAGCCGATCCTACAAAACAAACTCAGCTATTCCACCCTGTGCTATACCCAGGTAAAACATGTACGTGCATATAAATTCTAGTAAAGTTGACCTCAACTAATTCCTTTACTGTATTCCAGCACAGTCGTCCTCGGCACCTTGAGAATTAATTCCTCGAGTTAATTCGGCATCATTTATTCCCTATCACAAGTATCGATTCCATGATATGAATAATTCCACATTGAGTTGAACACTGGATGGCTGCAATGTATATATATATGTATATATATAGATCAATATTGAAAGCCACATATAAGTCCAACATCTCCCACCTGGCTGAAACATTTAATCAATAAATTTAATCAATAAACCGAAGTCCCATGTCTCTAACAAGCTTAAAAAATAATTCCTGACTAACTGGTTTACTTAGTGGATCTGCATCCATATAAGCACTAGGCAAATAAACCAAACAAATAGATTTGAATCTATTTATTATGTCAAGAATATAGTGATACCTTCCTTCAATGTGTTTACTTTTACTATAAAATTTTGGATCTTTGGAGAACTTGGTCGCTTCCTGATTATCAAAAAAATAATAACAAGTTGTGATGCACTTTCCATGACCTTAAGTGATGCAAGAAATTCTATTAGCCATACACCTTCTTTTGCAACTTTCAGATGCAGTAATATATTCAACTTCCATAGAGGAAAGAGAAACATAATCTTTTTTTTACTACACCAAGAAATAACACCTCCTACCAAAGTAAATTTTAACTAGAAGTAGATTCTCGATTATCCGGATCTCCTTGCCAATCAGCATCAGTATAACCCTGCAGCTGAAGATTATGATCACTAAAAAAAAGTGAATAATCCATAGTTTCTTTGACATAACGCAATACATATTTGATTTGTTTCCGATGCTCTTCTCCAAGATTCTTTTGGTATCTACCGAGAACTCCAATGGCATGGCTAAGGTCAGGTCGTGTAAATAACATATCATACTCCAACACCGCGCTTGCCGAGGCCCCCGCTGCTAGCGCCCTCACTTCGGTTGCTTCTGGCCGCGACCGAGCCCTTCATCGCAGCTCTCAAGGAAGACCTGCTCGGCCCGTCTCTACCGGTGAAGTATACCCCGCCACGTTGTCGTCCTGCTTGCCGCCGGCACCAACCAATCCCATCAATTGGACTATTTGCCCTCTCGGATGATTCCTTGGTGGTCCCTGCAGCTCCCCTGTCGTCGGTGAGGCCTTGCCGCCGCTGTGTCTACCCCTTCCTTTAGCATCGCCATATCACCGCTTCGGTCACCGCTAGCACAAGGAGACCACACCAACCGGGCCACCTTTCTTCCCTGGATCCAGTTTGGTACACATCGCCCACTCCCACCCGCCGAACGCACCGTCGTTGCCCCTAGTAAACCGCCGCTGCCGCTGATACCTAAATCCTTTCCCTACTTTCCTCTCTCCGCCACCAGGTGCCCCTTAGGTCATCACTTCAGTCGCCATCGGCAAAGGCCAACCCCGCCAACCAGGCTGTTTGCCTTCCTCAGGGCCCTACAAGTGGTCTCCACCGCTCTGCACGCCTCCAATCGACGTCGGTGAGCCCCGCCACAGTCACCGCCTCTCTTGCTTCCTCCGATCTCCCTCTCTCCTAACCCCTCTCACTCGACCAGAATCCCTAGACAGCGCGTGAAGGAAACAATTAGCACGCCAGTAGAGCTAACGCATTGCTAACAGCTAAGCCCACGCACCAGTTAAGTAGAAGCGTGATTCTTGAGGTACATCTTCCCAGACGCAGTGCATTTCCTCTGTTAGTCATACTGTAGTACATCTTCTTTCATGAAAAACATACTCTCCCCCAGGCGTCAGGTCTCCGCCTTAACAAAGCCAAAGACTTCTATTTACTTTACGCAACCGACATCACCCTCTAATATTGCCGGTAGTTCTTTCCCCTCTCTGAATTTCTCTCCCGACTAAAACTTTGAAACCCTGTTTCTCCTCCGTCATAGCTCCAATAAATCGATCCCTTTTCCTATAGACTCCTAAAAGCAAAACCTATCCACTAGTATGAATTTCTTAATTTTTGAAAGTAATATAATATTTGAACTTCATATTTGAATTTAATTCAAATATAGACCTATC
This sequence comes from Stipa capillata, assembly GCA_019208055.1. Lineage (NCBI taxonomy): Eukaryota > Viridiplantae > Streptophyta > Magnoliopsida > Poales > Poaceae > Stipa > Stipa capillata. Next base: position 63,392 of record JAGXJF010003906.1, read on the forward strand.
ATATCCCTTTTATTATGACCCCATATGATTTAGTTTTTCTCACCATAGCATCTCGTAAAGTATTTTAGGGCATGTTGGTCCAGTAAATAGCATATTTTATTCTTTAAAAATAGTAAAACAAAAAGAAACTAATGCCAGGTCGTAATACGTTTAATGAGATAGCCTTTGTTATATGCCTTCAGATCATAGGAATATGACCCCTAAGAATTTGGCAGTGTATTCTTCCACCCACTAATCTCAACAGGAGCATAACAATCCTAAATGATTAAACCTTAACAACTAAACCTTGTACATTCCACATAAGGAGGATAAACCGTCAAATCATGCGATAAGGACCGCTTTCTGGTCTAATCGAAAACCCTTACCTCATGCGATAAGAATTTCCTTCTTGCTTCTTTAAAAGCCCTAATAAACTTCTAGGTCTAGAACTCGTATATTAAAGTTTCATGAGTGTAGGTTTGGTTCTTATTTGGTTCTTCCTCGCGTCGTTGTTTGCTCAAAGTTTTTCCGATGTGTAGACATGATGATACAAGGCCTCGCGCCAAGGATTCTAGACAAATGTTGTATCAAGTTCAAGCTCGAGAACCAGCCAATAGTGCCAGGCAAGCACTCCCACCTTGATCATATTGAATCACATATGTGTAAAAACTTAATTACTTTTTTTTGCAACTCTGCATGCTATGTGAGTATCAATGATATTTTATACTAGACCTAGCTACAACCTGTTGTTGCATATGACTTAGGTTCGGTAAAGCAATCCTTGTAACCCTAGCAATACTAGTCGGTCATCGTATGACCAGCAGATTATTAAGGATATAAGCGATAGCCATGTTTAGACCTGCTATAGAGAAAAATCTACATTTGTCCGATTCACGTGAACCACCCTTTGGTTATGGGACTTAAAACATACCTTCCAAGGCGAATGTTTGGAAAATGATGTTTGCCAAAACCCTAAAACAAAATGGAGGATGATTTTGATTCAGGTGAGAATAGTAAGTAGAGATCGGAGGAATGGTTGTAGCATGAAGGGACATGGCTATGAGGTGATGCTATGCAGTCTTGCTCGAATCAGTTAAGGACCAAGCCTAAGTGCCGCTCAACCAAATTCACCCCGTACGTCCACATGGCCTTTGTGGGAAGGACTTGACTAATTACCCTGTCGAGTGCTAGTGTCTGGACCCGTGGGCAGTAGGAAGTAAGTGCTAGGTGGATTGTCATCCCTAGAGGATCTCCGCGTGGCTACATAGGGAGTTGTTCGACACAAAGGTGAGTCCACTTTCGGGTTATGTGTCGGAGACCGCTGAACATGAGCAAAACTGGGTAGATCTCATCTAGCGGGTCCAACCCTAGTGCAAAAATGGGAGAAATGTTGCATTGTAATAACCCTGCCAGCACACTTCGCGTAGTGTGCCCATCGAGCTTTGTCAACAAGGGGGCTTACATCCTGTGGGTAAAGCCATGTAACCTCTGCAGAGTGTTAAAAATCTATTCGAATAGTCGCGTCCTCGGTTATGGACACAGCTTGGACCACACACTAGTTAGACTAAGTTTTGGTTGCAAAATCTGGGAAATGGGATTAAGGACGTGGGCATTATGTGTCCACAGTGTGCATTTTGAGCTACAAGCTGGTAGTGAGGAACTGTAGAAGTGAAACTTAGCCCGTGCTGCAAGGCGGTAGCATGGGTAGGCTTTAAAGATTACCTGAGGTGATACAAGGTTTATCGACCTCTAGTTGACGGATGCCTGGATGCAACTTCCGGCACCAGATATTAACCCGTCAGAGACAGGCTTGCTTTCAGTAATGCTTTTGAATCTACTACTATCATATTTCCAATGACTTATTTTTTCGCTCAACATTCAACTTAGGGTAGAGCCACTTTCTTGGTCAGGACTTGCATGAAATACATCTGTTATACTCTCCCTGTGGGATGCTTGTGAGTGTATTCAATGTACTCACCTGTCTTGTTGATTTGGCCAGACAAAAAAGATATCGACTCCGAAGATACGATTGTGTTCGTGAAAGTTATGACGTAACCCCAGTCAGTTGCCTATTGGGTTTGGCATATTGATGGGCCACATCACCGATTGATTTCCACTGCAAGATTTTAACCGTTGGGCTATAGGTATAAGACCTTGACCTCGACGGACTATTTATATCTCAAATACTGAAATATGCGTGTATGACAATGGTGTACAGGTTAACTTATGTGTACCAGCTACTGATCATGAGACCGGTACAGTAAGCACAAGGGATTATCCGGCCTTAAAACCGGGTACGCCATAGGATTGATTGCGATTTTCACAACGGTGTGCATGCGGCCGGATGCATTTCATCATGTGCATGTAGTCTAGCTTAAGCTAGTTGCGTGATACATCAATTGAAGTATCATGGTTACACCGGCATATCTAAATTTAATTAGAAAATGCAGTACAATTCTCTCCTACTATTTCCTCTAAAAAAATTAACACAAAGAGTGATCACGAACAAAAAAAAGTAACACATGCGTTGTATTATCAAAAAACAATAAAAATAAGTAACACATGCACCGTATTATAAAAAACAATAAAAATAAGTAACACATGCACACAATTGGCGGTGGTGCAGCGTTGATTGACTCAAGCAGCCGATGAATGAGTTGGGGGATCTAGGGGAGGAGCAGCGGCAGTGGCCGGCAGTTGGCGGAGAAGCTCCAGGCTGGCGGCGGAGTGCTCTAGCACCAAGCGTGAGCAGCGGTAGTGGCCGGCGGTTGGCGGAGAAGCGGAGGAGGGTCGCCAGCGGCGCGCCCTAGCCCTAAGTGCGTCCGGCGGCGACATTGCGTAGGCCTTCTGCCTGGGAGATGCCGATGCAATGCGGGTCAGGATTGAACAGTCAGGCTCTTTTCTGATCCTGTGGTGGTGGCTCGCGAGCTGATGTGACCCGGCTCAAACTCGAACCAAGCCCGAGCCGAGCCGCTTTCTTGCCTCGTTCGTGCGAGTGAGCCGAGCCTGGCTTGGCTCCTATTTTCTTGAGCCTTGCCAAGCCGGCTCGCAGCCGGCTCGGCTCGTTTCCAGTCTTACATTCCACAACTTGTAGGGATTGATTTTGACAGATTTAGATGGTGAATGATTAAATAAATAAACAACAGTATGCAAAGCTTCATACCAAAAAGACAAAGGGAAATATGAAAAAGCCATCATATACCTAATCATGTCCATAAGTGTTCTACTCCTTCACTGGACCACGTTTTTTTGTTGCAGAGTGTATGGCATTGTATAATGATGAATCATTTCATGCTCTTTACAAAAATCATTTAATATTCCTAATGTGTATTCTCCTCCACTATGAGTTCTTAAAATTTTAATTTTCTTATTCAATTGATTTTCCACTTCAGCTTTAAAAATCTTGAACACATCAAACCTTCCAACTTGTATTTAAGAAGATAGACATAACCATATCTAGAAATTTCATCAATAAATGTGATAGAAATAAATCTTTTGACCTCTAGTGAGAGTAGACATTTCACTCCAAATATCCGAATGAATAATGACAAGGCTCTCATTAGATCTTTCCGCCTTTGGAAAAGGTGTGCATGTCATTTTACCCATAATGCATCCCTTACAAATACCATAATCCTCCTACTTAAATTTTAGGATTCCAGAGTTAATAAGCCTCTTTGTTCGGTTATCAGATATATGACCAAGCCATAAATGCCATAAATGAGATTCCAATCATGTATTCCTATCAACAGTATTCCACATAATGGAGTTATCTTCACCGACTAAACTATCAATATTGTTATCATCTAATATATCATCGAGAAAATAAAGATCATCATGAAGAACTCCAATATGCACTAGTTTTACATTGAGTAATATTTTAACTCTCCCGTTTCCAAATAGTATATCATAACCAATAGATTCTAACTGAGAAATAGATATCAAATTCCTTCTCATGCTAGGCAAGTATACAATGTCCTTTAATATTAATTTTCCTCTACCAGGGAGTTTGAGGACGTAATTTCTAATTCCAAGTATGTCAGCTTTGGCATTAGTTCCTAAGTAGACATGTCTTTTTCCCCATGGAATTATTTGCATGGAAGTAAAGGACTTATGCTCTCTAGCAATGTGTGATGTAGAACCAGAATCTACAACCCAACTATTTGGGAAACTAGTAGTAAATAAAGATTCAGTGCATACAAAACCATCAGACATACTGTCAGGTGAAGAATTGCCTTTATGATGAGCTGGTTGATTTTTTTTTATCATTACACTTTTTCTTTCTGCAGTCAACTTTAAAATGCCCATATTCACCATAGTTGTGACACTTGAAGTTATTCTTATCATTCCTCTGAGTCGAGTTATTGTTTCCACGATCATCCTGATTGTGTTTCTTGTTGAGCCTCTCTCTTAAATCAAATTTAGGCCTCCTCCTTTGCCAATTCCTTTTATTAGTATTATATTTTTTCCTCTCCAAGGTGCAACTTAAAATTATTAGAGTTTCTATCCTTTCCCTGGGAGAGTTTCCTATCTTCTTCCATAAGTAAATGATATCTCAAATTGTGCATGTTGAGTGCCTGTCCAGAATGACCGAAGCATATTTTAAATTGTTCTCATGACTTTGACAAAGAGTTCAAAACAACCATAACCTGTACTTCTTCAGAGAAAAGATAACCCACATTCTTTAGTTCCTCCGCTAAAACACAGAGTTTGTTGAGATGCTCATTGATAAAAGCACTTTTATTCATTTTCATAGAGAGAAAACGATTAACAAGACTAAGCACTTTAATATAGATACTTCATCAAAATCTTGTTCCACATCGTGCAAAAAAATTCAGAGTTTGTTGACTCTAATATTCAGCGGCTAAAGAATCATTCATTGATCCCAATATAAAAATACGAGCTATTTTATTATTTTAAGTCTAGGTTTCATATTCTTTAGCATAATTTTTATTTTCCTTAATAGTAGCATTTTTTTTGGTTTTTCAGTTCAGATTTTTCAATAACATAATCAATGTTTTCAGTAGAAAGCAAAAATATGATTCTTCATTTCCAAATCGTAGAATTGATGGCATCTAATTTGGAAGATCTAAGTAATTAAGAGAAAACACTACTCGATGCTATTGCAATAATAAAATTTACCGTCAAGAAAGCTGAATAGATCTAATTTTCTGGTAGCTTCTGTTATGTACGTGTAGCGAAGATCGAAAAACTTGATTTTAGCCTAGCCTCTGAAACTTGATCTCGCAACATGCAATTGATTCCACGGTATACAACAAAAATCAGCCGACGTGTGATGTGCTTTCTTCGATCGCCGTGCAGCTTCTTTGTCTTGAGCAGCTGCAAGACATGCTCCAGCAGCGCGTGAGCTGACGGTGTAGCCCGAGGAGCCAGAGGAAAGTGGCGCAACATGCATAATAAAAGAGTGTTTGGTTGGGCTTTTCAGTAATTTTTTATTTAAAAAAGCTATAGTCTAACCAAACGGTCAGATTTTCAGCAGCTTTTGTCAACGGTAGCTATGGACTTTGCAGTACAAATTCAGCTGTTTAGAAAAGCTGCCTTCTGCCAGCCTTTTGCAATGTGCTGAAGCTTCAATGCTTAATTTTTAAAATATTGTAAATGGTTTGGATCAACCAAAAGCCATATGTTCACTTTTCTACAGCCACATCAGTTTTTCTAGACAGCCAGCCAACAGTAGCTTTGTCAATAGCCACAGCCCAACCAAACAGGCCCTAAAAGAGACGCGGTGCGGTAGGTGGAGGCGATAAATATTTTAAGTAAATTAGTTTTATTAAGTTCGGACTTAATTTTCGGATGTCTTCTGTGTATTATTATCAGTTCATAATCAAGCTAATAAATATAGTTAAAATAATAATATTATTTTATTAAATTTACTATAATCAAGCTAATAAATATAGTTAAAATAATATTATTATTTTATTAAATTTACTATAATATAGTTTTGACGATAGAAGCTAGGTGGCTTTAAACAGAGTATTTAGTCACAGGACTATTATAAATAATAAAGCCGTGGAAAGAAAGCGATAAACCAGTAGGCAACGGAGTTCACGTGACCTCACTCCCCAGGTTCATCGTAGTAGTAGTCTTCTGTTAGCGTCTTTTGCAGTGTATTCACAGTAACCCCTCGTAGGGTCACAGCTAAATCATTATACACGAGGCTGCAGAGGAAGGCTGTAAGGTTCTTTTGTGTAAAAGTATTTTTGGGCTTGTAAATACTATATTAAGTTCAAAAGCGACTTTGAATAAGACATGTTTTTACTTCAGGGGTTTCACATCAATGTGATGGTGACCAACACATGTGAGTAAACCATCCGGCCTAAACTTGACCATAGATTCCAGCCACCTATTCACATATTCAAAACTGGGGTAGAGGAAAATAGCAAGTGGGAGAAAGACATGTCATTTTCATCAGGAGTGAGTTATGTGCCATCAATGATCGTGGATACGGCTAATCGATTAGTTTGACACTTCGTAGATGTTGTACACTTTATCCACACGAAACAATCTTGTCTTGTTGCTACTAGCCGTCACCAGCGTAGTACATACACATCGGTGTACCGACAAGGAAATCGTGACGAGATTTTTTTAGTTAATCTCCTCCCGATGTGACATGCCCACTATGTTTCGACATGGAAGAGCATACACCCGCTTATCCTGCGTGGCCCCCATTTATGCCGTGGTCCTCGTAGTTCCGTCCACCCTTCTGCGGTATGGCAATGTTGATATTAAGACTCAATTAACCGACATAACCAAGCAAGTGCCCATATAGCATGTGGTTGTATGGTTTTCATATTTTCTCAAAATCATAACTTTGGCCTTATTCGTTACCGGTGGCCAATTGCTCCTTCAACTCTGATCCAGAGTAGAAAAGGAAAAATAGAGAGAGAGGAAACAACAAGCATCTGGCCTAGTTCAGCGAGCTCAATAAAGTTTCAATAATGATATCGATCGTTCCTCCGAGGAGGCAAGTCAAAAACATAAAATAATCTACTTAGGGTATTAGGTAAAAAGGTGACAAGCAGATATGATAAAAATGTGCCAATCGACACGCTAGCTACGAGAATAAAACATCATGCATGTTTGTAAACAATATAATATAATGACTTTAAAAATTATAGGATAAAATGATCAAAGGAGAGGGGACATGCCTTCGTTGTTGAGCTGCTAATTGTAACATCCTGATTTCTAGAACTTTTCAAAATCTTTTTATCAAAAGTCAGAGCTAGAAAATTTTGTTGTTTATTCTTGAATTAATTAAAGCTTAATTGGAATTTCACAAATTAGACCAGAGTTAATTTAAATTAATCCAACTTGAATTGGATTGGCTTTTCAATTTGGAATATATCTCCTGGAGTTTTCTCAGAACTTTCGGAGTTCGTTTGGTATTTAATCAAGCTCGGTTGTTTTCTTATTAGTTTGGTTTTCTCCTTCTCTCTTTGGCCGCGCCGTTCCGGCCCATCTCCACTCGGCACCCTGCCACCTCATCCCTCCCTTGGGTAGCCACCCCGGCCAGTGCTGCATAACGCAGAATGCGTCGCTACTCTTTTCCATTCGGAATTGGAGCCAAATATCTTTCCCTCGTCCTCCTATAAATACCCCCACACCCCTCCACCTCTTCCCCACTCCCCCACACTCTTTTCCCATGAAACCCTAGCCCCCAAACCCCCCAAACAGCCACCACCCCCTTTTTGCCTCCCAAGCAGTTTCTGAACAGCACATATCGCCTTAGTATTTTCTCAATTCCTGTCGCCTCGAACTTGTTTTGGTAAATCCCTTTGGTGATATCCTGTATAACCTTTCTCTCTATCTCTCTGCAAAATTTGGTGAAGATCCAACTGTGCAATCACCGGGAAATCTCCAAATACTAACGTGCTGTTTGCACCTAGTTTTTTCTACGTGTGCATCTAGATTGGAACAGTGCCCTCATCGCCTCGGAGCTCCTCTTGAAGATCCGTTTAGTGGGATCATGGATAGTGTTGTCAAGATCATCTCCACAAAATTTGAAGGCAATCCAATGGTCAAATCTCCGGGAAATCAAGTTTCTTTGTGCTGTTGTTCATGTCCAGATTTGACTGCGTGAATGGTACAGTGGTATTATCACCTCTTTTCCCATTGATCTGTTGTGTATTTCATCAATTCCTTTGGTCAAGTTGTGCCTTAGGTTCCTACGAGCACCTCTGTAAATTTTCACCCTCATCCATGTAGCTGTTTGGCGGGAATTGATCCATCTCCCACGTGCTGTCTGCGGACGTCTAGATTCAATCTGCAGAACGTCTAACTCGTCTGATCTTTTTCCGTTTACTCGATAAGAATTCTCCAAAACTCTTTGGTAGGATTATACCTTTGTGTGTCTAGTTTCTAACCCAATTAGCAGATTGTGATTTCGTTGAGCGAGCGTCGCGCAGCATCAAAAATCCTCCGTTCTGTCCAGAACCAATTTATGCCCAATTCCGACCGTTTCATGTTGCGAATGTCGCCACCACCCATATAGTTAATCTCCTGTCATCTTGTGGCACATTATGCCATTCTTTTCCACCATTAATCTTTATCCAAAATCATCCGCATCACCATAAGTTCATCTCTAATGTTTTCATTATTGTTTGATTACTAAATCAAGTAACATGTTATGTTAGCGTTTAGTTTCATATAGTTACATGTATGATTGTTTTATATTTCTTTCTTTCCCTTTATATGATGTTCATGTTTAAGAGTTTTCATCATGTTGATCAATTATGTTTAGTTAATTAATAGGTGTATCCATGTTCATATAGCTATATGTTGCATGTTTATATAATTGAATATAATATGCATATATGCAAATAGTTCTATTTTAATAGCCATTAGACATGAGTTGGTTAGACATGTTAGTTTAATCTTATTTGTATCATGAATAAAGTTGTTGTTGTCTAATGAGGTTCATATTGCATGATCATATGCCTGTACACATATAGTGTGTGAAGCATGGGTTTAACAAAATTTAATATTGTAAATAACCTATAATACTATAAGCATAATCTTTGCTAAACTTATATTAATATGACCTACTCCATGTTAGTTAATCCTTGTATAATGTATGCCTATTAGCACACACCGGATTGTTATTGCACGTGGCACATGATTGCTCATTAGCATGTTAATGTCTTTAACCACACGTGATGAATGTTTACTTAGCATGTTAGGATTGCCACGTCACCGTATTTATAAAGTTGTGCATATATATACATAACCCATTCTATGTTTTGGATAATAGTTTGCTGTGAATTGGTTTAGCACATTATTGCACATTATTGTACTCTTGTTTATATTCTATTATTTACACTTTCATAAGGTGGTGTATACTCACACATACATGGTTAACCTTTAGGTATCGATTATAATATATGCATATATGTTGCTAATAATCATTCTTTACTAAAATATTGTTATTGTTATGTGTCGTATGTGTAGGATGATTGCTGCATTGTATACACACAATAGCATGAGTAGAGTTAATGTTATATCATAAATTACATAATATGTATGATGCATGTGATGTAGATGCTAGTTGTTATTTGGTCATATAGTTTAATCACCGTTTGCATTATTAATGATTGTTATTAGATTGTGACTGCACGATTATATGTTTGGTGATATGCTATGCCTTGCCTAATTTCTATTTCATGCCTAGTCTATCTAGTTTGTTACATGATGTCTAATTATATGTTGCATGGTAGTTCATATAGATTGTCATGTCGTCTATTATCATTTCTAACCGACTAGCATGCCAGGACTTTGCTTGTGTACTAGTACAATAGGTTATGCTAATTTTACTAGTATGTCGGGTTTCCATGTTTAATCATATGGTTGTGCTATTGTTGTCATCAACCATATCCTGTTCCCAGTTGCACATCTATCCCTATCTCGCATGTGGATTAACTTGAGTCATTTGGCATACAAATTCTATCCTCCATAAATCTATCCTTTTTCCAGAATGATCTAATCCGGAAGACCATATTTCGAGTACATGTACTCTATCTGGTTCAGATATATAATCTCACACCTTCCTAGTTGTCTTTCGATAATCCTATCCCTTCGCCTTTGCCCTTTGACACCTATCCGACCTTACTAGCCCTATTCTTCTGGTATTTTCATTTGATATTTAATTTGGATTTATATTTATTTGCCTTGCACTTTATTGCTGTTGTGACGAATAGGCAGTAGCGAAGTTGGGTAAGGACAAGTTCCTGCAGAAGAAGACCAACTAGTCAACGAAGGCATGCCCCCTCTTCTTGATCATGTTGATCCTATATTTTCAAAGTCATTATATTTTATTATTTATAAACATGCATGCTGTTTTATTCCAGTAGCTAGCGTGTCGATTGACACACCATTACCTTTCCACTTGTCACCGTTTACTTGATACCCTGAGTAGATTAATATGTTATTATTTCTGAATAGAGTATAGAAATGCTTAGCCATGCTTAAATATATCCTTAGGATGTTTTGAGTTGCCTCTTCGGAGGAATGATCTTTGGATCGATGATTCTTGATATTGAAACTTGTTGTTGAGCTCGCTGAGCTAGGGCCGGATGCCCGTTGATTTCTCTCTCTATTTTTCCAAATTCTACTCTGGGTGAAACTTACCATCTAAAATGGTGCGGGCGACAGCTGAATCAATGTTGAAGGAGGATATGGTTGTCCTACCCGCAGAAGGCCGGTTTAAAGGAACCATTGGTTGTCCATACCGCTCAAGGTCGAAGTCTTGAAGTTGGAGAATTGTGACAACAGTACAACCACATGCTATATGGACACTGGCTTGGTCAAGTAGGTTAGTCAGCCTTTGGTGCTGATGTTGCCGTACCGCAGAAGGGGTGGACGTAGCTACGAGGACCCTCGGCACAGATGGGTGGACCGGAGTGTGGGGATGTACTCTCAACTCCGGGCCAGATCCGGTGGGCATGTCACACATTAGGGGGATCTAGCTAAAAGACCTCATCACGGTCACCCTGCCGACACACCGATGAATGTGTGTACAAGCCTGCGCAGCTTGGCATAAGGGGATGATCGTGTCATGTGGGTAAAGTGTACAAACTCTGTAGAGTAATAAAACTAATCGATTAGCCGTATCCACGGTCACAGATGACACAAGATCATTCTTGATGAAAATGACCTATCCTTCTCCCCCTTCCTAATTCCCTCTACCCTACTTCTAGAAATGTGAAAAAATTGTTGGAACCTATGGATGAGTTTAGGCCGGATGCCTTACTCGTATGTGTTGGTCGTGGACCCTCACAGTTATGAGAAACACCCCTGAGATGAAAACATGTTTTCACATCAAAGCCGTCTTTGAAATTATTGTAGTACTCATTGAGCATGTTGTTTGTTGGACGTGTTTAGATATCTATGAGGATGATGAAGACTATGAGGAATCTTCTACATCAATGCTGAGGTTTAGGTCACGTGGCCTCCGTCGACTGCCTGTGGTTGAGATGGAGACATCTACGCTTTATTTTCTGTTGTGTTTCTGAATGGTAAGGGACATAAGTCCTAGTTACTTTATTTAGTCATATCGCTGCTATAACTTGTTTATGTTTCTAAAATGTTTCGTGATGTGTGCAGTGATATCAATTCGCCTGTGTTCATCAGCTTGATCCTGGACTGATGAGGAGATATACAGGGAGGGTCTGGAAGTTATGTCCGGATCCTCACACTAATCTTTGAGGTCGAGTCCGACGTTGGTGTCGTCACTCCCTAATCATCATAACGGAAATAAAGTGAAAAAAATAAAATAACCACTTCAAAATAAAATTTGACTGCAAAAGAAAGGTGGGAAAATCATCGACACACAGCAAGTGTCAAATATCGAATTAGGGTTTTAACCCTAAGATTTTTTTAATTTGGGGTTTCCTAAAGAGGGGTGTAAGCGTGTATAATAGTAATATTTAATACATGCAACATTATACATTAATATTAACATAATATTATCTATTATTTTCTTCGTTAATGGAGCAACATTGTCCATACTATTTAATTAATTGTATTATCTTTGAGAATAGTTATGTACTAAAAAAATAAAACCTAATCATGCCAAAATATCATAAAAAAGGTAAAGCAAGCCCTAGACATGATACTAAGTATAGGAGCATGTCATGATTGTACTAAATGATTATATTTAATGACATATACGAGCTTTTGATATTATACGGCGATTCCAATTAATTCTATCTAAGAGAATTATGCCATAAAGTTGCAAATTTAAGATGTAAATTTAATTACATTAATTAAACACTGCTTAGCTCATATGCTACCAAATATTACAGGAATATATTAATTTTACAGAAAAAATAAGCATGAGACTAAATATTTGGTACACGAATAATAGCTAGAAATGATATCCAAATTATTAACCCGATTAAATAGTGATGAAAAATGACCAAATATTACCACAATGCTCTAACCATTAAGTATTACCTTAAAAATTAATTACAAAAAGATAGTATTTCTATTTTTAATAATTAAAATAGAGAAAAAATAATTATATAAAATCATCTATACCTCCTAAATTCATGGAAAAATTCAGGGTATATCCTAAAATAAAATATTTTCAAAATTTTCATCAAGTAGTACAAAGTTAGATTGGAATTCGGCCAAAATTCGTTCAAATTTGAATGAATTCAAAAACTAGCGATCGGATTCAAAATCCGGTCGCATCAGGAGGTTTATTGGGTTCTACTAGATCCGCTTTTAACCTAAGATTGAAGACACGGTAGGAAATTGAGTGGTTTGCAAAAATAGATAGGAAAGGGGATGAACAAGTACTAGACATAGCAGACATTGATTGGTCAAGCATGCATGGAATGCTTGAGTGGCTTGTTGGCTAGTACGATGCATGCATGGCTCAGCCAAGGAAACAACAGAGAAGAAAAAGAGATTGGGAGCAGAAGAAAGGTGCTTACGGAGATGCACAGTAGCAAGGCGTTGGGTACGGCAGTGTGAGGTGATGATCCGGCGGCTGCATCAACTCCGGTGACGTTGTCGAGATGGCGCAGTGATGAGGGACTCCGATAGCTTGTAGATGCAATCTCCTTTTTTTGGCTTATAGATGAGAAGCTCGGTTGTGGAGGTGAGCAAGTAATAGAGCAAGGAAAGAAATTAGATTAGGAGGACATCAGATATTTATAGAGGAGATGGCAAGAGTTGGACTGGGAATCAGTTCGCAACAATCGGTGGAAGCCATTGTGCGGGCGGCGGCGCGGTGCGGCGCACGCGTGCTGGACGCGGTGCATACGTGCGGCCGAGGCTGCTGCCGTTGTGGCAGGCCCGCGTAGCCACCAGCACCGGCCAACCCATGCGGTGGCAGCCCTGGCAAGCAGCCTAGGCGCCAGGCGCAGCCTGCAGGTGCTCCGCCCTGGCAGACCGGCTCGGGCCAGGCCGCTGGGCTGTGGCCCAGCTTGGGTGGCAGGAGGCCCTGGGGAAGAGGGGATGCGGGGCGGGCCAGAAAGAGGGAGCGGGCCCACGGGAGGAGGAACTAGGCCAGGCTAGGATGGCCCGTTCGGTGGGGAGAAGAGGGCCCAGGAGAGAAAAGAAAAAGGTTCTTTTTCTATTTCAGAAAAATATTAGAAGGTCAATTAAAGATCAAATAAATTCGAACCAACTGTAATAATTCTAGAAAAATTCACGGATCCATATTTTAATATGCATAAGCCAAATAAATTATTCCCAACCAAGAATAATATTTAGACTAATAGTATTAAATCAAACATACTTAGGAAAATTTTAGTTAAGCTTTGATTAATGTAGAAAAATATTCACGAAATTTTTCAGCTCTCATTTTGAATAAAATAATTTAGAAACATCTAAAATCAGTCTGTAACACTCTGATACTAATGTTATGTTTTTTGGAGCTATTTAGTCTACCTTCTATTTCTTTGTCTTTTCCTTGGTATCGCTCACAATTGTATACAAGGCTAAAGGGTAGATTTATACACTCCACTTTCAGGTGTTTCAAGAAACCCACCTGTTTCCGAGAAACAGTTATACTCCAGAGCCATGTCACCAACCACGATCAAACAAGCCAGTTATACTAGTCTAAAATATACTTGTCCCAAGCACACATGTGTGAGTCATGTGCCATGATCAAATTGTATGTGAGATCAATTCCAATTTGATCATGTGGGCCAACAGTCTATAGAGCCAAAACAAACCCAGCAATTCCACTGTATGTTGTACCTATGTAAAACATGTATGTACATATAAATTCTAGTAATGATGGTGAGTCTTGAGAACAGGGAGTTGATGTCCTCACCATGTTCATACTCAAATCTCTCTAGCGTTGGTTCGAAGGCTTCTCTTTAACTTCTTCAGAGTGTTGCTGCCCTCATAGATCTGCTCCAAAGTATCCCAGCTATCCTTGGTAGGATCCATGATACTGACTCTGTTGAAATCATGCTCCTGTAGACCCATGAATATAGCTGTGGCAGCCCTAGCATTGTTCTGAATGTTTCTCTTGTCATTTATGCTAGGGATGATGGTGTTTTCAAACCTGTAATCTGTACTCACAACTTCCCACACATCTGCATCAATGGCGATAAGATGCATTTGCATCTTTCTTTTCCAGAAGGCATAGTTAGTTCCATTAAAGACAAGTATTTTACCCTCATAGCCTGATCTTTTAAACTCTGGCTGTTAGGTCAATTCTAAGAGCAATCTGCTCTAATACCAATTGAAAGGACCAAAGGTGCCGACTAGAGGGGGGTGAATAGGAGGCTAACTATTTTCAATTCTTTTTTAACTTAGGTTATCAAATTAAGTCTTAGCAGATTGCAAGGTTAGGTCAGCCACTACTGCAGAAAACCCCCTCTACTGACGGGCTGGGGGCCCGTCAGCCTGGGAATGTCAGTGGAGGGGTGACCTCCACTGACGGGCGGGCCGCCCGTCAATAGTGGCTGTGACTAGTGACGGGCTCAATTTGCCTGTCAGAGGAAATGTATCACCACTGACGGGCTCCTGGTGAGCGCCCATCACTGGTTCCCCCTCACCACTGACGGGCTTTCTTTAGGGGCCCATCGGTAGTATATTTTCAGGGGTAAAAAAATAAAATTCAGAAAACAACATTTCATCCACCCAGCCTCCATCACCCCGCGCCGCTCGCCTGCCTACTCCGGAGACCGTCGCGCCGCGCCGCTAGCCCACCTACTCGACAGGCCGCCTCCCCGCTCGCTCGCCTACCCGGGAGGTCGCCGCCCCGCTCGCTCGCTTGCTCGGTTCGGGAAGCCCGCGCCGGCACATAGGACAGGAGGGAGCGCCGGCGGATGGTGGCGCCGGGGTCATCGACGAGGCGGCGCCGGGGATGAGTCGTCGCGTGGCCAGGGTGGTGGAGGAGGCGGTGCGGCGTGGGGTGGTGGAGACGGCGGCGACCACTGACACTGCGCTGGGTGGAGGAGGCGGCGCCGCGCGTGGTGGTAGAGGAGGCAGTGTCGCGCGGTGTGGTGGAGACGGCAACGACCACCGACGCTATGGCCGGCACGCAGAGCACAAGGGGGAAGAAGGAAGGGGAGAAGTGCGTTACCGGTGAGACGGTGGCCACGGGGGTGGCGGTGGTCGGGGATGAGGCGGGGCCGGTGGTCGGGGAGGAGGAGCTGCTGCTGCTCGGGGAGGAGGCGCTGCCGGCGCTCGGGGAGGAGCTGCTCAGGGAGGGCGACGGTCGGGGAGGAGCCACTCGGCCGCTCGGGGGAGGGCGGCGGTCGGGGAGGACGGCGCTCGGGGAGGAGTTGTTTTCGAATGAACACGCGGGACTTGGTGAATTTTTCAGCAAGTCCCGCGCGTGTCTTATATGTGATGTGGGTTACCACTGACGGGCGTCTAGTTTCCGCCCGTCAGTGGAGGGGTGTTTTCACTGACGGGCCCGTGGTGAGCGCCTGTCACTGGTTACCCCTCACCACTGACGGGCCCCTGGTGAGCGCCCGTCACTAATTACCCCTCACCACTGACGGGTATTTTCTAAGGGCCCGTCACTAGTTGCATCATATTGGTTTTTTATTTTTTATAAAATCTAAATATGGTCTAAAAAATATAAAAATTGGCATGGGGTCATTATATGACCTCATGAGGTTGTGTTTAAAATTTTAGACAAATTCACAAAAGTTGAACTATACATTGCTTTGTAACTCAAGCATCTCCAAGGAAGCACCACAGCATTCAAAGGGAAAGTATGAAGATTGAAGTACACATCACAATTTCTTCATCATTTGAACTTGAGATTTGGACTACAACTTGATATTACACTATTATACGCTAATATTTGTTCATGTTCCATCTTGTTATGTAATAATTTGTATTTTCTATTTTTTGAAATACCAATTTGAGGTACCATGTATAGTACCTTCCCGAAATATTTATCTAAAATGGTCCAAAATTTTTATACATGGAACATACTACATTATATTGGTAATGTCAAAATTAGGCATTTTTCTGAAATCATTTGCTATTTTTTAGGCATTAAGTGAATATGTAGCTATTTACTGGATATATTTCAAATTTGAACTGCAAGTATCTTAAAGAAGGCCTCTAAATGGAAAAAAAATTCATATATAAGTACCTACGTATCCTTTTAACTCCTATCCAGAATATATATAAAAAATTCAAATATTTTCTTGGGAAAATTCAAACCTTTACTTGCATCTTAATGATTTTTTATTTTATATAAACTCTAAATATCGTCTAAAAAATATCAAAATTGGCATGGGGTCATGAGATGACCTCATGAGGCTGTGTTTAAAATATCAGACAGTTTCACAAAAGTTGGACTATACATTGCTTTGTAACTCAAGCATCTCCTAAGAAAAAATAAAAAATAAAATAAATACTAGAAATTCTAGGAAACTCAGAAAATTATGAAACTTGATCTGCTGTCTAGATCTACTCATTTTACAAATTTTACAAAAAGAATCACTTTATTTGGACTTATAGATCAAAAGTTATTGATGTTTGTTGATGCAGTGCTTTTGGGCTAAAATACCAGTGACGGGCACGATAGACATACCCGTCAGTGCAGATCGCTTCTCCACTAACGGGCACTTAAGTAGCGCCCGTCAGTGAAAACAACACACCATCTTAGCACCCTTTGTTCATATCCACTGACGGGCCACGTTGTTGCCCGTCAGTGGAGACTTCCTCTCCGCTGATGGGCACTTAAGTACCGCCCGTCAGTGGAGATGATCCGTCATTTATGGCACCGGGGTTGCGTCTCCACTGACGGGCAACTTAAGGGCCTGTCAGTGAAGGTCTTCCGCTGCAGCCAGTCAGACTCCTCTGCTGACAGGCCTCTAGGTGCCCATCAGCGGTGAGACCCTCCAACGACGGGCAAGAGTGCGCCCGTCAGTGGAGGGGGTTCAGCAAAGGGTCATTCTGCAGTAGTGAGCTGTGTGACAGGTAAACAGCACAGGCAATATATGTTATGTAAATTAACACGTAACTGTCACACAGGTATGTAACACAGGTGAGCTAATGACTTAAAACAGATGAGCAAGACAGATAGCTGTGTAACAGGTAGCTGACATAGGTAAGAGATATGATATACAGCAACTGAGGCACAACTATGCTAACACAGGTGAAAAGTGATCTATGACAGATGAATGATGTATATCTAAGAACACACAAACATGCAGATCTAATGAGTAACTAAAAAGCAGTATATGAAGTACCCAGAGAGACAAGGTGTTTTTCACCGAAGTTCCCTACTCTTTTCAAAGAGGTACGCCTCCGTTGGAGAGGCTACTCCGAAGAGATCACCAGCACTGAATCGTGCTTGTTCTCTGAGTACCTAAGTGAACAGGCCTCTTGCTTTGCTTGTGGAAGTCATTTAGCTTTGCAGCAGGTAGACTTCAGATCACCTTCACAGACTACTGGTTCAGCCCACACAAGCTTGGGTGATACCAGCAACTGCTACGCCCGTCTAGGAGTAGACACTCCAAGAGTAACAGATTCAGCAGCAACAACTCTTGGAGGAACCAATGCTCTTTGCTCAGAGGCTCTAACTCTCTTGAACTAACTCTTAGGAAGTTTGGCTTTTGTTCAGAGGGTGAGAGGCTTGCAACGGTCGAATATGATTCACTGGTTTGAGCAAGGTTGGGGTCGAAGACCTCTCCTGGTCCCCTATTTATAGGGTTCACAGGTACCTGACTGTTACACTCATGCCACGTAGGATTAAGTGGGTCACCGGTGATAGACACCGGTGACACAGCCAATCACAACGCACAATGGTAACCGGCTCAGACAGATCGACACCTGTGTCACCGGAGGCACACACAGGTGAACCCTTAACTGACGTAGCCTAACTATTCAGCCCGATCTTGGCACATCACATGCCTTCAGCGCACAACTCTGATCTCTAATAAGGAGAGAACCTCCAACAGTCTTCTGACTCAGCAGACAAACTATTGCAGTGCAGGTCCCTTAGCATTTACAAGCTCTCCCCTAGTACAGAGATATACCTGAGTCATAGAGCGCTAGACCACCTGTGACACAGCTGTGTCACACAGGTGACTCTAACCTCTAGGGTTTTTCTACCGCTAGCACTGCAGAGTGCTAGCAGAAGCCAGTTTCACACTTGTGCAAAACTGTTGATACAGGGCCACTGACCTCAAAGTATCAGTGCCACTGTCCAACACTCTGAGCATTGAGCAAAAGAACCTCCATAGATCATTACTGATTCATCCCTCTTGGTAGTATGGATATTTTCTATGGACTCAAGGAAACTAGCAAATCTAGGCTTTACTTGCCACCAACTGCAGTCACGGCTCTTGACGCATTAAGCCACCATCACCTTGCTTGCAACTCCTTGCACAACATCGGCTTCTTCACAGCTGTGGCACAGCTACCTAGCACAGCCATCCCCTTGTCCTGGAAACCACCTTTGTACCCTTTTTGGTGGTCATCCTTTCCTTGATGACACTTCTTTCTAGAATCTATTAATCCTGCTTACACTCATTGTAAACATTAGATTCCAGTTTGAGTTGCCATTAACCATCAAAACCATTTAGGGCCTAGATGATCTTTTAATCTCCCCCTTTTTGGTGGTTAGTGGCAACCCATTCAACACCTTCAAACAAAGATTTGAATGAGTGATACATGTGCAGGTTGTCAGAATATACTCCCCCTGAAGCTATGCACATAAGATTTGCTTTTAACATGCAAATGCACAGATTCTAATTTTGGGTGTGAGCAGTATTTTCTTACAACACTTTTATCAGTTCAGAGAATTTGATAGATCATAAGAGAATGATTTAACTGAACTGATACATTTTTATTCTGATGCAGTTAGAATGATCAGAGCATAAAATTCATAAAATTTCATGGTCAGAGCAAACATATGTATCAGAGCAAAGATATGTGAAGAAAAATTATATCAGAGAAAACACCATCCACACATATCAAGAACATCAGAATTTGTAATCAAGACAGAAGAATTCAGAATAAAACAAGTCTTGATACACCAAAATATATAACACTCCCCCTAAATCCAGAATACTCTCCCTCTTATATTTTTCCCCCTTTGACACTAAAACACCAGAAAGGGGTTAAGAGAAGAATCATTCAGGGGAGCTTTGACTTCAACAGCTGGAGAACCTCTGAGAGCTGAGTCTGCAATTGATCGACCTTGGAGTGCAGACTATTGACTTCTGTTCTGAGTTGGAGATTCTCTCTACGCAGAGCTGCAAACTGGGTTGGCATGACCTTGTTCTGGTAGGCTCTGGCTACTGTTTGAGTCATCAGGGAGGAGGACAGAGTACCATCGTCAGCCACCTATGTCACAGATACTAGTTCAGCTAGGGTAGCTACAGGAGGATCAGCGATGACACCGGTAGGCACTTGGACTTGAGGTGATGGCACTTGAGGAGCTGTTGGAGCAGCTGTGTCACCGGGGACTGGCACAGCTGGGTCTGGAGAGTCTCCAAAAAGAGCAGGAACAGTAACCTCATCAGGATGGTCATCAACCTGGGCCTAAGCTAGGTCTTTGATGTCTTCACTGAGATGTCAAATGTTGATTCTGGAAGACCTGTTCGTTGAAGGATCATGTACATGATGTATGATCCATACCTCAGCTTAGCCTTCTTGTCTTTCTGAGCAGCATCGATCTCATGGAAAATATATCTTGCTACATCAAAGTGCTGATTCTTAGCTATGTGCACCAACACCTGCTAGACTGGATTGTAAACTGCATCTGTGTTGCCTCCCTTAGGCTGAAGAGTGACATTAAGAATCTTTACCAGATGCTTGGTAGTTATTGTGATCCCCTTGAAGTAAACATGATCTGCTGGGGCATTGGCAGGGAAGGAGAAGTTTCTGGGATAGAACTTCCTTCTGTCAGCATTAGAGACTGGCTCTAATTTGAACACATTTAGCATGCTAGGCTCCACTGGTGCATGAAATAGACAATTGAACTCTGGAGCTATTATGGATAGCAGCTGACCTCTTGTTCTCTAGAACATGACATCCTGATTGCTTTGTTCTACCCACACTGTGGCATAGAACTCCTTGATGACCTCTGGGTCATAACCTTGTTGTAGATTGCAAATGAATTCAAGGCCTGAGGCTTGGATCAGAGATGGAAGAAACCTCAACCTTGGATCAGTCAGAGCAGACCAGTCAATGGCCTTGCAATCTACAAATCCTTTTGAAGATAAGATTTCATGATAGACACCCCTTTGGTGATCATTGTGAAATCTGGGGTTTGAGCAAACTGGATCCAAGTATTCCTTATCTTCACTGAAGTATGGACAGGTTGACCTCATCTTGATGAATACACTTGTGCTCATGGAGGCAACCTTGCTCTTTGACCTCTTGGGGTCACTCTTTGGAAGCTTCTTTGCTACAGCCCTTGAAATAAATTGCATCTGATTGGCCTCAGTCCTCAGAGCATAGGAGAAGATGTAATGATATTTGGATTCCAAATCCTCTTCTCCTACTGAGGGACTAGGCGAGCTGTCTTCTTGTTCTGCTTCCTTCTCAGGCTCACTGACTGATTCTGCACTAGGGAATGAGCTTTCAGCTTGGTAATCTTCATCAGAATCAGCTCTTGGTTTTCTTGCCCTGGGAGGAGTCACTGACACTCCTCTTCCATCATCTGATTGGCTTTCTGAACTTTCTTCTTTGGCAGCTGAGTCACTTGCCAGTGCTATAGGTGAGGACACAGGAGCTTGAGCAATAGGAGAAGCGACTGCTGGTTCAGCTGGTGGTGACACAGGTGATGGAGACAGCTGAGGAGCTTGGGCTTGAACTTCTTCTGCCTGAGACACAGCTGGTTGGGGCAGCTGTGGACTAGATGACTTGGCAGCATCAGAAGGCTTCACTGATCCAGCCTTTGGAGATGAAGAAGGCACATGGGCCTCTTTTGTAGCTTGATCTTCTGTCTCAGACACAAGGAATTGTGAGGGAGACATGGGATTCTGCACATCCGGAGAGGAAAGTGTGTCAACACTTGTAGAGCTTAGGGTTCTTCTACTCCTCCTCTGGTATGTCTACAGATCTGACTTGGCTGGGCTAGCCACCTGTGACATAGGTGGTGGCATCTCCTTCTTTAACTCTTTGATAGCTTCCTTTTGTTGGTCAAACTGATCTTTAATTGATGGCTTGGAGCCCTGAGAGGTTTCTGAAATGATTTCAACTTCTGCCTCTGTCTGCCTCTTGGCTTGAGGTTCTTTAATCACCACAACTGTTTCAGACCTTTTTCTCTTAGAGCTTAGAGCAGACAAGGCTACAGGATCTAGTCTGATTGCTTTAGAGATCATTCCTTGCTTGTTCTTAGCTTCAGCCATCAAAGTTGATCTCTCAGCACCTCTTGGCATGTTCTTTGCTCTGCCTATCAGCTCATTTATCTTCTCTAAAAGAATTCTATCTCTGTCATCTGAACTTTGACCTTTGAACCTTGAGCTTTGAGCAGGAACAGCTGCAAGAGTAGATGATCTCTTTGATCTAAGCTCAGGTGAGAGCAAGCCTTGCTTAAGTCTGATCTCAGCTTGCAGGGAGCTTCTCTCAAGACCACTTGGCAGAGTGTTTACTTTCTTTATGAGCTCACCGATTTGTAGCATAAGATGATGATCTCTAGCATCTGAGTGTTTGAGCTCAACAGGTTTATGATAAGAAGCGGTCAGACAACTGGTTGAAAGGTTATTCTGCTTCTCAATAATTTGCTTTCTCAATTCAACCTCAGCAGAATGAGAAGTAGTTAACTTTAGCTGATGGTGCAAATCTGCAATTTCCCTCATGAGAGCTCTGTCTTCTTTGTGGCTTCTGGAATAGCCATAGATACTGGCCTTGACATCTCAGAGAGATCAAAACTTTTAGCAGTGTATATTGTTGTCAGCTGCTTCTTAACTGTCTCATCAATTTCAGTGTTGATCTGCTCTGCCAGCTTATCCATCTCATCCAGAATAAGCTTGTCATGTTCAAGGTCATCTTGAGACACTTGAGGCTCAGGGACAGGTTCTCTAATTGTGCGTGTGCCTCTTGGCAACACTACATCTGCAATAGACGGTTTGGAGACCTTCCTTACTGCTTGCTTGGGCTTCTTAACAGCTTCTTTACCCAGAGATGTGTGAGTAACACTAGATGAGGATCTTGTCCTCTTGGCTAGAGCACGCTGAGCTGAGCTGGACTGACTAGCCTGAGAAACTGATGCAGTTTCTTTCTTGGCAGCAGCTCTTCTTTGCCTGTAAGCTCTTTGATTTGCTCTCCTTCTCTCAGCTGCCTCTTCATTCTGCCTCAACCTTTCCCTTTCTTGATCTGAGTCTGAAATGTTTATCTCTTTGCTTGACTCCTCTGGATCTGACCATTTAAGGCCACGGTCTGCTTTCTCAGAATCTGAAGACATCTGGAGAAACAAGATAGATAAGAAAGAATGTAGGAAAGAGGTGTTCCTGAGATGCAGAAGGTAGTACCTGTGTGAGACACCTATGTGAGGATAAGGTGACACAGGTGATGACTTAGAAACAAACCGAGATCTCAGCCTGTTGAATAGGCATGCCTGTGTGACAGGTGAGACCTTAGCGGTGACACATCTACGTGCGGAGGCGGACGGTAGATTTAAGAAAACTAGGGTTTAACAAGGATTTGCCATTCAATTTCAAGCTAGATGTATACTGGAGGATGAACAAGAGCTAAACCAACCCTAGACATCAACAATGCGCTCCTGGATTAAGCTATAGAACAATTGCATGAACCCGATGATAGAACGAGCGTAAAGAAGGGCTAGCGGAGGCTTACTTTGATCGAGAAAGAGATAATGCATGAAGGAAACGATGCTTGAGCGCCACAGGAAGCTTTCTCCGATGCGTCGAAAAGTTTTAGAGGGGCTAAATCCACGATTTCATCGAAAACTCAAAATTTTGGCGCAGGCGGAAGTTTGGGGTTTTGAGTTGGACGTGGATTCTGTGGAAACGTATCGACACCTTATATAGGCCGAAGGGGTATATGGTGGCTGTGTCACAGCTGAGTAGTTGACCTGTGACACAGGTGGGCGAGAAGAGACCCTATGACCTACGGAGATCAAAGGCATTCACCTGAGACACAGATGGATGACTCAGGTGACAAGTATTTCATCTAGAACACCAAGATAGAGAGACTTAGATAAGAAAGAAAGCACTAGATCACTAACAAAGAGACCTTATGAAATCTTCTTAAAATCAGTTTGCCAGAAAATTAATCAAGCAGAGCTAAAACTGATAAGAGTTGATTGAAAACATGTACACAAGAAAGTGCACAATCAGCTCAAGAAATATTTTCAACTCTGAGCATAGAACATATCTGTGATACAGGTGCCTGACTCAGGTGAAAATATAAGCAATATCAACAGCAAAACATATGAGCTAGAAGCCAAGCCAAACCTTTTATTGTAAGTTAGAGACATCAATGATATTCAATTCACTCCTCAGAGCACAGAACTTAGTCTCATCTAAAGGCTTGGTGAAAATGTCAGCTAATTATTTTTCAGTCCTTACATGACACAGCTGTATATCTCCTTTCTCAACATGGTCTCTGAGGAAGTGGTGTCTCACTTCTATGTGTTTGGATCTTTGGTGGTGCACTGGGTTGTTGGCTAACTTAATTGCACTTTCATTATCACAGAAGAGGGGTACTTGATTAAAAGATATGCTGAAATCTTTCAAGGTCTGCCTCATCCACAATAATTGAGCACAACAACTACCAGCAGCTATATACTCAACTTCTGCAGTGGAAAGGGCTACTGAGTTTTCTTTCTTGGATGACCAGGACACTAAAGAATGTCATAGGAATTGGCAAGTATCAGAGGTGCTTTTTCGGTCAACCTTACACCCTGCATAGTCACTATCAGAATAGCCAACTAGCTCAAAATTTGCACCTTTAGGATACCACAAACCAAACCCTGAAGTTTTGAATTAAATATCTCAGTATTCTGCGTACTGCTACTCTGTGACAGTCCTTAGGGTTAGCTTGGAATCTAGCACACATGCATACACTCAACATTATATCTGGCCTAAATGCACACAAGTATAGCAAGGATCCTATCATGGATCTGAATTCTTTCTGATCAGCAGACTTACCTTCAATGTTTAAGTCTAGATGACCATTTGTTTGCATGGGAGTGTGAATAGGCTTTGCATCCTTCATGCCAAACTTGGTGATGATGTCCTTGGTGAATTTTTCTTGAGAGATGAAGGTTCCTTCCTTGAGTTGTTTGATCTGAAATCCTAGGAAATACTTGAGTTCACTATCTAAAAACATCTCAAACCTCTTGGTCATCATCTGGCTAAACTTATCACTCATGGAACGGTTAGTACTGCCAAATATTATGTCATCGACATAAATTTGGCACACAAATAAATCCTTTCTATTTTTCTTAGTGAATAGAGTTGTGTCTACTACGCCCATTTTAAACCATTTTTGATCAGAAATTCTTTCAATGTGTCATACCATGCTCTAGGTACTTGCTTTAAGCCATAGAGTGCTTTGTGCTATTTATAAACATGATATGGTTTCTTAGCATCTTCAAAGCCAGGAGACTGTTCAACATATACTAGTTCAGAAAGTTTATCATTTAGAAAGGCTGACTTCACATCCATTTGGTAAAACTTGATATTATGATGAACAGCATAACCAAGGAGGATCCTGATGGCTTCAAATCTTGCCACTGGAGCAAATGTTTCTCCAAAGTCCGGGCCCTCCACCTGTGTGAACCCTTGAGCCACAAGTCTGGCTTTGTTCCTTACCACTTGTCTATTGGTGTCTTGTTTGTTCCTGAAGACCCACTTTGTTCCAATCACATTATGATCATGGGGTCTTTCAACCAGGGACCAAACTTGGTTTCTCTCAAACTGATTCAGCTCTTCATGCATAGCATTTATCCAGTCAGCATCCATGAGAGCTTCCTTTATGTTCCTGGGTTCAATACTGGAAATAAAAGAGTAATGCTCACAGAAATTAGCAATTCGAGAACGAGTAGTCACTCCCTTATTAATGGCACTGATGATTCGGTCTACAGGGCGATCCTTCTGCAGCCTGCTGATCACAAGGGAATCTGGGTCAACCACCTGTGTCACAGCTGTTGGAGTTGCTTGTGACACAGTTAGTTCTTCCTGTGACACAGCTGGCTGAGTCAGGTCCTCTGCATCCAGTTGATCATTTGCTGGGTTGTACTCGAACTCAACATCTTGAACTCCAGTGTCTTCACCCAGTGATGGAGAGTGTGGTTCTTGATCACTTGGTGAGGCAGATTCCTCCTTGATGATGGGTCTGATCTCACCAGTAGATTTATTTTAAATGTCCACACGCCCTACATCATTAGCAACTTGCTCTCCTTGGGAGCCATACGACTCATCAAAATCCACATCTATAGATTCTTCAACAACCTTTGTGGAGGTGTTAAAAACTCTATAGGCATGGGAGTTAGTAGAATAACCGAGGAATATACCAACATTAGGTTTAGCTTCAAACTTAGTAAGGCGTTTGCCCTTCCTAAGGATGTAGCACTTACAACCGAATACTCTGAAGTATGAGACATTTGGCTTGGAGTTGGTGAGCAGCTCGTAAGGAGTCATCTTGAGTAGTTGATGTAGATATAGCCTATTGATGGAGTGGCAGGTAGTGTTGACAGCTTCAGCCCAAAATCTTGGTGAAGCCTTGTACTCATCTAGTAGTGTCCTTGCCATCTCTATCAAGGTTTTGTTCTTCCTTTCCACTACACCATTTTGCTGTGGAACATATGGACTTGACAACTCATGCTTGATTCCATGCTTGTCCAGAAATGCTTCCACCTTGGAGTTCTTGAATTCAGTCCCATTGTCACTCCTGACCTTGACCAGGTTTACCTTCAACTCATTTTGAACTCTAACAATGAGATGCTTGAATTTCTTGTAAACCTGTGTCTTCTCCTTCAAAAAGAACATCCAAGTATAGCGAGAAAAATCATCTACTATGACAAAGCCATACTTGTTACCTGCCAGGCTCTCATATGTCGTAGGACCAAAGAGGTCAATGTGAATGAGCTCAAAAGGAGTGGTGGTGGTCATGATGGTCTTGGGACGATGAGCAGCTCCAACTTGTTTGCCGGCTTGACATGCACTGCAGGGCTTGTCCCTTCTCAAATTTCACCTTTTCTAAGCCTATGACATAGTCATGTTTACTCAGTTTGTTGAGAAGCTTCATCCCTGCATGTCCTAGCTGCCTGTACCACTGCCAGCCAACACTGGTCTTCGCCATGAGACACCATGGAGCTGCTGCAGGCTGTTCATTAAAGTTGACAATATACAATTTTCTAAACCTGCATCCATTGAATACTTGAGAATCATCAGATAGTTTGGAGGCTATAACCTCATCAGGATAGAAAGTAACTTTCATACCTGTGTCACACAGCTGTGACACAGACATTAGACTATAGCCTATCTAATCCACAAGCATCACATTAGATAAAGAGTGATGTTCAGATATGGTAACTTTACCAATGCCATTTACCTTTCCCTTGGAGTTGTCTGCATAGATCACGTATTTGCTTGGAAGATTTTCATTAGTGATCTCTACAAACTTCTCTCTGCCTCCTGTCATATGTTGTGCACATCCACTGTCCACAACCCAGTCAGTTCCACTGGAGGCAGTGTCCTGCAAGATAAGTTATGAAATTTAGGAACCCAAACTTGTTTGGTTCCCTTAGCAGTTTTACCATAGGTAGAAACAGCAGTTAATGAGTTAGAAGATCTGTTTCTAAAATTGATAGCCTTAGCAACAGATGATATAACATGAATCCTTTTTGGCTGTCTATCACCTGCAACCTTAGACAAAAAGGTTAGTTGGCTGTGTGAGTTACCGGTGACACTGGTGGGTACACAGCTGTGTAAGATACCGGTGTTACAGGCAACTGTTACCTTTGGAACCCAAATGGCAGGCAACCATTTTGTTAAGTGCCTGCGACCTACATACTTGGCCACTATTTTTCCTTTTATGTCCTTTTGCAGAACATAGGATGGGTTAGAAGGAATGTTCACCACATTCCTATTTCTCTGCATATGACCAACAAAGTTGTTGTCATTTGTACCAGCCTGTAACATCTCAATTTTCCGAAACCTGAAAATTAGGGCCAACAAAAAATTTTCTGCTAAATAATCAGATAATTAATGGACCTAATTAAAACTTTTATTCAAATCATGCTTCTACAAAACCCTAAAGTGAGTCAACCAAAAATCTTCCACCTCTGTCCCTATTTCTGTAATCTCTACTTTGTCGAAGCTCTATCCGGCAAAGTATTCAAACCCTGCCTTACACCTTGTCTCCATATGTGGCTACTTGTCTTGCCTCCTGCCACGAACACCCCTTCGGCATCCCTTTCCATCCCTCCTCGTCGGTGCAACCTAAAACCACACCTGCCGCTAAGTGCCCCCGCGGTACTTCTGCGGAATTGAAACATATACTCATCTTGAATCTCCTCCGAATGACTTAAAATTCTACCATCTACTTCATCATGCCCTATCGCGAGTATGTGCCCATATATACTGCTTTCATGTATACGCACATACGCGAACCCTAATTCTCGACACCCCCTGTTTCCCCTCCTGTCGTCAAAACCTCAGGCGTGTATATATGCAGGTATCAGCACCCGAACTTAAACCACAGCTTACTGCAACTTCGCATGTCTATTCCATCCGCATACAAACTCTATATATGCTAAAATATCCAAGCGTATGTGGACACATACACTCCACACCCTAAATTATTTAACTCTCGGTAAAACCATAGCCACTACGATTTCTCTCTTCCTCTTTGCCATATGATATGCCAATAACTTTTCACCTCTACCATGTTACCATGCCGGGGAATAAATATCCGCCCCGTTATATTTCTACCAAATAACCATTTAACCATTCATCTTCTTACCATAGTCAACACCCTCTTTACCGTTCGCCATTCCTACCCATCACTCGAACACGAGCGTTATATCAATCCTTGTGCATGTATATGGGTACATATCCTTCCCAGGATCTATGCCACCTTTTCTCTCTCCAAGTAACAATTTAAACCTAGACCTAACCCATAACCCTAAACATCCAAGCTTTTGACTCCGACTCAATTCGAGGGCCGTACTTGCTATAGGTCTCAAAGCTTCCTCGCTATCCCTCGTTCCATCACTCGGCTGATCTACAAACAATCCAATAAAGACACTCCAAACATCTCTGTCATTTCTCTTTTCTCTATTGCATCCACAAATTCTAACGCGGCAGAAACCAACACTCCATTTCTTTTGCAGCCGTATGTAGCTACCTAATCTTGCAGTAGCAATAATGTTTGCTAACTACTCCCCTCTCCCTTTTTCTCCTTTCTTTCTTTGGACCAAGCTGCAGCAATCCCTATCCTGGCTGCCCTCTTTTCCCTGCCCCCTTTTACCACCCTCCTCCTTTTACTTCAACCTTTTTCCCTAGTCTCAAGTACCAGCTCGCAGCTACCCCTCCTGCCTTCTTAACTCCTTTTCTCCTCCTTTACTTTCTCCCCCAGCACTGCCTTGGTTTTTACCTCAACTTCCCACGCCAGCTAGCTACTCACCCCTTTTCTCCTGCCATGCATGCACTGCTGTACATCTTTTCTTTACACTAGCACCTGCTAAGTCAGCTGCTACATCACCCATTTTTCTTTTCCTGAGCTCCTTTTCTTCCTCTGCCGCACCACACAACAGCAGCCAGCTCTCCCTTTTCTCCATTTCTGACCAAGCAGTCACCACCAGTCCCCTCTGCCACCTCCCATCAACTCACTCCTCACTCCCCTACTGCTCTCTTTCCTCCCATGCCGTGCCATTTTCTCCTCCAAGCAGCAGTAGTACGGTAGTTGAGCAATATTACAGCAGTCAACTGCCCCATCCTCTCTTTCTTATCCCTGCTATTTCCCCTAAGCAGCTCAGCACGCCACCAGCAGACCAAGCTGCATGCGCATGTCCTTCTTCTCCCTCACGCCACCCCTTCTTTAACTCCAGCAGCCAAGCATGGCAGCCAAGTCCCCTTTTCTTCACTCATCTTCTTCACCCGAGCAGCTGACATGCTCCCTTGGCCAAGCCCGAGCAGCTCCCTGCCACTCCACTTTCTTCCCATGGCTGAGTCCCTCCTCCTTCAACACCATTTCTTCCCCAAGAAACCGAACTCCCTGCCTCATTTCTTTGCTCCCCGAGCTCACTCCTTCACTTCTCAGCTCATTCGTGCTCCCCTCCAAGCCAAATGCTCAAGCCCTTGCTCTTCTTCCTCCTGGACCAGTCGGCCAAGCAGCGCCCAGCTTCCCTCCTCTACTCTACCCGAGCTGTCCATCCTCCCCTCTCCTCCATTGCTTGAGCTCCCTCCCATTTCCTTCTACCGCACTCCCCCGCTCAAAGCCATCCCTTGCTGCTATGGATACCTCATCTCTGCAGTACCGCACCCCTTGTGCCCCTTTTCTTTTCCCCTGTCCAGCACTTTCTTTGCCTATGCCATCTTTTCTCTGCCACCCCTGCCGCTCCATTGAGCTGTGTCAAGTGCTTCAAGCAAACTGCCGTGTAGTGTTACTTTTACCTCACCTTTTCTCCCTGCTGTTCTCTTCCCCCTTAGCTCCTCCTTCCTTTGGAAATCCGGCCACACCTGAGCTACCACCCTCCTCTTGCCTCCCCTATTCCTTCTCTCAGCCGAGCTCTCTCTGCTCAAACTCCAGTCCCGAGCTTCCAAGCAAGGCCGAGCTCCCCGGGTTTCTTCATCCAAGCTGCAGCGCCCGAGCTCTCCTTCTCTTCTTGCCGCAGCTCCTTCCTCCCTCCTTCCTCTCCACCTTGCTTCCAAAAACTGAGCTCTAACTAGCTCCTCTCCTTGCTGCCCTAACCAAGCCGCCACAAGCTTCCAAGCTCTCCTCCTTCTTCCCTCTAGTCGAGCTCCTTGCCACCCTGCCACGGCTACCCCTCCTTGCCACAGCAACTCAAGGCTGTTGACGCTGCAAGCCAACCCTGCCGCAGTTGCCTCACTCCTGCCACAGCAGCGCGCCCCACCTCACTGCGGTAGCTCCTCCCGCCGCGGCAGCTCACCTCCACCGCGGCAGTACCGCGGCAGCCCCACTACCACTTGCTCCCGCCGTGGCAAAGCGTTGCCACAGCTGTCTTGCCCTCTGTCTTAACCCTGCCGTAGTTTCCTTGCCTTGCCGCAGCTGCCTTTCCCTTGCCGCAGCAGCCCCGCGGCAGTCTCTCCTCCCACTGCGGCAGCTGACTCTCCACCGCGGCAACTCCTTGTCTCCGCCGCGGAAAGCTACTGCTACTGTCGCCCAGCTCCTACCGCGGCAAACCATTGCAGCCAAATCCCCTGCCGCAGCAGCCCGCAACCCTGCCGCAGCGCCCACCTCTTGCCGCGGCAAGCTGCCCCACTGCCACCTTCTCTGCCGCGGCAGCATTTTTCCCACTGTGGCAGCCATTTTTTTTACCGCGGTAGCCCATGGTAGCTGCCTCTGCAGCCCCGCGCTGCTGTTTTCTCTGCCGTGGCAACGTGCGGCAACTGCCGCTGCCCTCTCACCCCGCCGCGGCAAAGCTATTCCCCGCTGCGGCAAAGCTGTTCCTCACCGCGGCAAGCCCTTCCTTCACCACGGCAGCCTCTTTCCCCCTGCCGCAGCTCCTTTCTCCTGTCGTGGCAAAGTCCTACCGCAATTGCCTTGCTCCTAATCAATTCATATATAAGCATGTTACGTCTATTCCTTTAGCATGGCTTAAACTTGGTTAATCCCTTGACCCATTTAAACCTATCATGCCATGTTAGTTCAGTATACCCTTATTTTAGAAGTCTTTTACACCATAATAGCAATGATGGTTTTGAAAACCTAATGATCGTGAGTCAGCTATTATATGCATGCATGCATATGTATGTGCACGTAGGTCATTTTAAATCTTGCTTTAACAAGTTTATAGAGATTTCTAAAACTTTGAAGCATGAAATAGCTTATAAAAGCTAATGTGATCCTAATCATGTAAACCCTAGTTTTCTTATACGTAAAAGCTCTTACCTCATGTGTTATTCAATCCATCGCAACATTTTGAAAACCCTAGCACCCCTCTAAGAGCAATGCATGGTTCTAAGTGTTGTTTGAGTGCATGTTGGTTCTTAACTAGTTCTCCCTCGCACCGCTAGTGATTCGCTGTTTTTCGACGTGTAGAAACGACGTTGTGTGACCTCGCACGAAGGAATCCAGACGATCGTCGTTCCAGATTTAATGTTCGGAATCGGCCATTATTGCCAGGCAAGCTCTCCACCATTGATCATGTTGAAATCCCAAGTTTATGAAATGTTATGTCGTTTACGAAACATGCATGCTATGTTTTATTATCGTTATTTTATGTAGCATAGTTATACCGATGTGTAGAAAACCCTAGTCCGACCCTGAATTCCTTGTAGCCCTAAGGACTATGTATTCCGGAAATATTATCGAAAAACTTAGGGTAGAGTATATACATATATTCATGCTTAGCCCTGCCGTAGTGAAATTAGGGTTTTAGCAAAAGAAAAATAATAACACCCCATATTTTATGTGGTGAACTTTTGAGAAACGGACCGTCGTGTCCAGAGGTGTATGAAGGTAGCATAGCCATGGGTTGGTATGTTTTACCGTAAATGGTTTGTGAAACCAAGCTGAAAATGGAGAAGATTTTGATCCGGGTCGGTAATGAAGGGTGAAAGCAGGGAGTTTGTTAAAGAGCGAGGTAAGGCCTGTCGTGGTTCTCGCTGCCCGTTTACGGGAGTGGTGTGGAGTCCCTCTCGGGTCACCTAAGGACCGATCTTAAGTGCCGTTCGGCCAAGTCTTAGCGTACGTCCACATGTCCTTTGTGGGAAGGACTTGACATAGTACCCGGCCTGAACTAGCATGAACCCGTGGGCAGTTAGTAGAGTGCGGATGGGGTAGTTTAACCCCTGTAGAGAACAAATACAGTAGTTTAGCGAGGCATTGTTCGCCACAAAGTTGGAACACCAACCTCCTTGCAAGCGATGATACTGACTCAAGCTAGGTTTGGGACATGTCCTTCTGACGGGTTCATGGCTGGGTTCACACCGGCGAAGGGTCTCGTTGTACTAGCCCTGTTAGTATACGTTGCAAAGTACTCCCAGGGTGACCTACATCGTGTGGGTAAAGCCGTACCACCTCTGCAGAGGGTTAAAACTATTCGAATAGCCGTGTCCGCGGTCATGGACGAACTTGGTCGGGCCACACTAAAGTAGACTGACTTTCAAAGTCAAAAATGGATTATGGGTTATGGGTTTAAGGACGCGATCCACCGTGTTCGCAGGGTGACTTGAGAATGCCCGTCATGGCAGAATGAGTGAAGAAGGGATTTCCCCGTGGACTCGGGCAAACCCTAGAATCCCCGTAAGTACCGGGAGGATGATGTTCCCTCCCCGAGGAACCGAGTGATTACCGTGTTTTCGTTGGTATCCCCGTAAGTACGAGGTGAACTGTGTCTCCCTGAGGAACCGGGCGATTACCATGCTTTGCCGTTGTAGCGGAAAGCACAGAGATGAAATCCCCGCTGTGACGGGTAGAGTGAATCAAGCAGATACCTCATCTCGCTGCGTCGAGATGTTTTGTTAAAATTGCTTTTACATCTATTTATTTATTGCAAATGCAAACTTACTTTCCCGCACAACATGAAACTTAGGGTAGAGCCAATTTCTTGATTACTTCCGTGCATGCACATATCCGTGATAAACTCCCTGGCGGAGTGCTTGCGAGTACATTTAATGTACTCACCTGGCTTGTTGATTTGGCCAGTCAGAAGGTCGACAGCTCGAAAGCAACGATGAAATCCACGATAACTAGGGCAAATCCTCAGTCAGTTGCCTGTTGGGAACGGCATATTGATGGGCTCATCACCGCTCGATTTTCCGCTGCAAGATTTCTAGCCATTGGGGTAAAGGTATAGGTTTTCGATCTTGAAGATCGGATTACGTATTCTATTCTAATAAGTGCGTGTATGATTTTGATACACAGGTTAACTTGTGGGTATCGGCTACTGATCCACGGACCGGTACCGTAAACACAAGGGCTTATCCGGCCTTAAAACCGGGTACGCCACACAGCCTGTCTCACAAATTTTGCTGCAAGATTAGAGCTAGTGACAGCAGGCAGTTTATCTTTATTTGCAGGAGAAATGTAACCCAAACCTTTTCGACCATCATTCTTCCTGAGCATCTCAGCTCTAATTAGCTGATAATTTTGTATGCCAATGTTGGCAGTGCATAGGCCTTTCCTCATAAGCCTTTTCAGCTCTTCAAGCTCCTCTTTGAGCTTGTTATGCTTAGCTGCATCCACAGAGTTAGTAGCAGTAGAGGTTGAAGCCTCTTTTGAGTTATCAATTACACAACCTGTGGAAGTTAGAACATTTATACGACTAGCACAGTTTATGCATGATTCAATAATAGCATGAGCAGGCAAGGGTGCATCAATAGATATAGTAGAGCAAATATCAGTGCACATGGAATGCTTTGCCTTAGGCTCCTCATGCTCCTTAATGAGAAGCTCATGAGCTGCTTTGAGCTTTTCATGAGCTATTTCCAGATTTTCCTGGTCCAGCCTGAGGTTTTCCCTATCATCTGAAACCTCATCATATGTTTCTCTCAGCTCTCTGAGTTTATCCCTTAAGAATATATTCTCCTTCCTCTCCCTGCCATAGGCCTTATCTGTTCTTTCCAGGATTCCCATTAGTTCAGCATAATCAAAAAAGTCATCTTCAGTAAGTACCTCAGATTTTTTGGCCATGAGGCACAAAGAAGCAGAAGTAGATGACGTCTGATCAGCCTTGGCGTTTGATGATGACATGGCACCCGGGTATCATCAAGGAGGACGAATCTGGCCCTCTGGCCATAGGGTGAGCCGGGCCGACTACTCAGAGTCCGACCTTTACACGGGGGCGCCTCATCGACTTGGGGTACAAGACAGGGATAAGCACAAATCCGGCAATCCCAGATTCTGTTGTAACTAATTAGGAAACTAATCTGTAAACCGATCTGGACCCCTGTAACCCCACCCTGGTCGCCTATATAAGACCTGGTAGAGATCTTCCGATCGGTATGCTTTTTAGTACCTTCTCATACACATAGCCCTAGCAACCTTGAGATCTGTTCTCGAGGGCTTGCGGCACTTGGGATTCAAGCAATACCAGCCACCAAACACAGGACGTAGGGTATTACCTCTCCTTGAGGGGCTGAACCTGTCTAAACATTATCTCCCGTGTGCACCCATCTGGATTTGCTATGCTCACGCTGCCCCATTCAGTATTGCCGGAATAATACTCCAACAGTTGGCGCGCCAGGTAGGGTTGTGCACGTAGATCCATCTACACGGGTCCAAATGGGTTCCGTCAACAACAACGGCGTTTTCCTAGTGGTTTTCGTTTCCACTGACGTTCGACCCCGGGTTCTCGCTCATGGCCCCCTGTCCACGACTACCTTTGAGATACGCCTCAAGCCTTGGTTTTTTTATGGTTGACTCAAGTGAGGTCGAGCGTGAGCTTCTTCGAGGTCTTGCTCGATCTGGAAGGGCTCCCTGTTCATGTCGCAGACCTCAACACGGCTTCGAGGATTCTCTTGTCCTCATGCTCCGTCGAGGCACGTCACACTAAAGTGTGCAAACCGCTTCGTTCTGTCATGCCTTTGGGTGATCACCTGGTTGCTAGACCTGGACTCCATCCCCAAAGCCAGCACCATTACGCTCACCGAACCAGAGAAGCTGTTGGGGCCCAAAATTATGCTTGACCTAATGAACGATGTATCACCAAAGACCGAGAAATCACCTAACATACCATACGCGCTTACGTCATATGTATCTATCACCGCTGGGCAATCTGACATTGGACCAACATGGCATATGCACACGTAGTTGTATGTATCACTGTTGGTCAAATTGGCCAGAAGCGAACACCATTCAATAAGGCAAACACAATACCAAACACTGACATAGAGGCTTGGCACCTGTATTGTATGATCATCACAATTACTTAGAGGAGCCCAATACCCATGTCCACATCCTAACCAAGCTAGCCGAAGCGCAGACTAGTGGGTCGCTCGAAAGCCCTACATAGATACCCACACCTGCCTATGCGGCAATAGCACCTGAACTAGCAGGTCACTCAACTAAAGAGATCACGAATGTCATACAGGTACATATACTAAGTTTCTACCGTCAATTCATACACTTCATATCATTCACGCAATGTGTATGAAGGGACGTGGTGAATAACTTGGAAACCATAAACAAACTCTATAGCAAGGTTTAACAGATTAATAGATCACGTCCCTTACACATGGGCAATTTAGATACTTACAGACAAAAGACCCATATGTCGCAGTTAAGAACATATCACATCGAATGTAGCAATGGAAACATAAAACGAGAATAACCTTGATGGTCTATAAGACCATCATCAAAACTCACAAGGTATACCCGAGATCTTTTGGCTAACTTGATAAACGAAATGAGTGATAAGCACGATACTCAACTAGATTAATTCACCTGCCAAAAATTATAAATGGAATTGAATTCCAATGAGTACTTTCGTACTCGCGAGACTTAGTTGTGCTTGTGACATAAAATGTAGCATGGCATATGACATAAGAAAACATGGGCAATTGACATTGCAACAATGAAGATATAAAGTAGATTTAAAGATATTCGAATTGGTCCGAGTACCATTAGGACCAAAAGTAATTTCTAATATTGGGCTAACCACTAAATATCCAATTACGATGAGTGAAGTTAATGATTCAAGATATCCATACCAGTCCAAGTACCATTAGGACCAAAAGTAATTTCTGATATTGGGGTAACCACCCAATATCCAATTATGACAGTGAATTTCAATGTTTTTATGCTTGTCCAAGTATCGTTAGGACCAACCAAGTTCTGATATTGGGCTAACCACCCAATATCCAATTATGAACACAAAAATGTTAATCGTTTAGCATCACTAACAATTGTTCCGATGGTTCTCTAAATAAGTGTTGCAAAGCCTCAAGTGGACGACATCCAATCTAGAATCACTTGCATGGGGTCACGAATCACATGCGGCTGATAGGGGGTAAACGAGTGTCAACTAGTAACCACAATGGGTGATAATGGCTAACCACCAATTTCATCCCCTAGTTGACACTGTCATTAGTCCCCTTATCACTCTTACTCACAGATTTAGATTGAATTAGGCATCGATTTAAAAATCCACGTATCATTCAATATTTAACCATGTACATATCAGAAAAGATATTGGACAACTGAGGAAATTAAGCATCGGGACATAAAATGAAATAATTACGTAGCAAAGCAAACAAATATTTGCTTGCCTGATAACTAGAAGAAGACATATAATAACTTCCATGTTTGCTTTTGAGAAATCCCAAATAGTCGAAACCCCGATAAGAAGTAAAGAACCTCCAAAAAGGAAAGCAAGTCTAAGGAATTACTCAAAAAAAATATTAATACAACGATGCATGGAAAGCATCTACGATGAATCAAGATTGAAGTTTTTCTCCTTTGGTTCAAGTTTTAGTTGTGCTATAGTTTTAATATGAACGAATCTTTAGCTGCGGATGCATGCATGATATTAACATGATTTAGGTTCGTTTAGTAACATGCATGTGATGCATGTGACATATTTAGGATGGAACTTAGGATCTTTTTATGTTATAGCAAAGTGCACTGTTCCTAAGATAGGATTTAATATTTCATAGATATAACATGCATGAACTATGCGTATAAAAATGTCATGATTGCCCACATGATTAACAATATGTATATAGCAATTTGTATATAAAGTTTAGGATTTTATTTCTTCATTAACATCACCAAACCCACTAATTAAAGTTGCACTTTATGCTTAAAGTATGTAGGCATTATCTCACGTATGACTTATCAAAATTAGAAGAATAAATACTCTAAATGAAGCTATTAACAATACCTACAGTTTATTTTTAAGTTCATCTCATGATAACCAAGGCAAGGTCATTGAAACAGCCCTGCAAGGTTTCAGCTCTAATGACAAGACCTACAACAAGGAAAGCTAACGGTCCGCATAAATCGATACCATCTGTCGACTGTCGTGTCCGTCATCACATACATCACATACATAAGTTTGAAAATATACCCTCGATGCGACGGTGCAAAGGAATCGCTGGGGATGGCACCGAGGTTGCGGATCGGGATTTATCTCAACACGGCACGATCTCTATCTTCACGAGTTCCTCCATTTCCTCTTCTATTTCCTCCCCCTCCTCACTCACAACCGACATCTTCTTCCTATGGCAACCAATAGTGGTTTGCGGCAGCAGCGGCAATCGACAGCGAAGACATGCGGTAGCGGCAGTGGCAATATGCTGCAGTGGCAACGGCATGGCGTGGTAGCAACACCATCGCATGGTGGCAGTAAGTCAGTGGGAGCTCGTTGGCTATTGGCGGTGGTGCGGTCACCATGGCGTGGCAGCAGCGAGAGGTGTGGCACCACAGGGTGGGGCCATGCCGCGGTGGCCGAGCGGCTAGGCATAGCGGCAGCAGAGGCCTGCCACGGCAGCAGCAAGAATGCAGAGGGGCCGCAGCATGGGGCTGGGCAGGAGGCAGGGGAGGCGCGGGCGACACGCGTGAAGGTGGCCAGCCAGAGGAGCTCACCAGCAGGGAGAGCAGGCCGGAGGGGCGACACAGCTCGCCGGCCGCCAGTGGAACACATCAATGGCACGCCGGTCACTGTCACGTGTGGCCTAGGCTGCTGTGCAGCAGGGCAAGTGCAAGGCGTGTGGCTGGAGACCGAACAAAGGAGGCAGGGGCTGGCGGAGGTGATGGCTCGCCGGCCACTGCTGTTGGCCTGTCGGAGCTCGTCGGCTCAGTAGCCAGCGGCAGCAGCAGCCATGCACAGCGACGGCTTGGCAAAAGAAGGACAGGAGTGGCAACATTTAGGTGGGAGAGAAAGCCCAGGATGCCTTGCCGGCGGTTGTGAGAATAAACCTTGTCCACTTAGTCTAGGTTCAGTTTTCCTGTTTGATCAGATAGTTAGTTAGCTGGTCATGTGCGTGATCTTGTCAAATTGGTTGTGCGCATGTAGTGGAGCTCTGACGTGTGCTTCGTCCGCACGGGAGCGCGTCGCGCGGCACGACTCTGGCGTCTAGGATGGCATTCGCCATTAAGGAGTGGTGGCACGCATGTCGGGCTGTGAGGCCACGACCTAGTCTGTAATCGTTGCTTTATATTCGCAATACAGAGTTCAGAAAAGCTGTCAATTTGCAGCACTAAGTTCCTGCGTGTTCGTGTGCGTTCAACCAACCAGCGAGTTCGCGTATGTGCGTGTGTGTTGCAGCGAGTTCGCCGGCGACGTGGAACCATCGTCTCTCCGGCGTTCTCAGAGAAGTGGTATCAGAGCGAGGTTCTATCTCTGGACTCGTGATTGCGCTCTTGAGGGCATCGTCATGCCTCGAGGTCGTACGCATTCGCCGCGCCGGTGGTCGGCGTCACCGCCTGCATGCACCCCTCCATCAGGCTCCGGTGGTCGCACTATGGGCAGCGGTGGGAGCGACATGAACTACGGGTTGGTGATACACCGCGTGGTCAAGGAGCCGGGTGGCTCGGCGAATTATCCACTGCTGACCAAGACGAACTACAACGACTGGTCGTTGTTGATCAAGATCAAGCTCCAAGCGCGTTGTCTCTAGAACGCCATTGAGCCCGGCAGCGTCGAGCTCCATGAGGACCGGATGGCATTGGATGCCATCTGTAGCGCGGTGCCACCAGAGATGATCTCCACATTGGCGACCAAGTTGTTGGCCAAGGAGGCGTGTTAGAGCATCAAGACATGCGGATCAGCGACGATCGCATTCACAAGGCCAGCGCGCAGAAGCTACGCAAGGAATATGAGGCTATCATTCTGAGACGGCGAGGTGGTGGAGGACTTTGCCATGCGCCTCACTGGCATGGTGAACTAGCTGGCCACTCTCGGCGATCCCGAACCTGATCAGAAGGTTGTCGAGAAATATCTCCGCGTAGCTCCCCCCAGGTTCAGTCAAATCATACTTTCGATTGAAACCTTATTTGATCTGTCGATGGAGACAGTGGAGGAAATCACGGGGAGATTGAAGGCCGCCGAGGACCGGTTGGCGCCATCACCGCTGGTGGTGAACCACGACGGCAAGCTGTACCTGATGGAGGAGGAGTAGGAGTCCAGGCGGCAGCGGCGCGAGGCTGAGAACCAGGGCAGCGGTGGTGCAAGTGGTAGCTCGGCGCACCGTGGAAAGGGGCGTGGACGCGGTCGCACGCGCAGAAATGACGGTGGCTCAGGTTCGTCTTCCGGGCCGGCCCACAACTCCGGCAAGCCCAAGGACCAGTGCCGGAACTGCGGTAAATACGGGCATTGGGCCCGGGACTGCCGGTCCAAGCCCAAGAAGCAGGAGCAGGCTCACATGGCCCAAGAAGAGGAGGCCTCATTGCTGCTGCTGAAGGCGAGCGTGTCTCGTTCACCCACTTCGCCACCGCCGCCGCCCGCGTCACCGACTGCCTCGCGTGCTTCCACCCCGCCGCGCTTGTGGTCTCCACCCCCATACACTCCGGATGCAACACCACGCGTGGGCGCGCTGGTGCGGGAGCTACGGCACGCATCCGCTGGTGGCGTGTGCCCGGCGGCGGAGGAGCTGCCCCGTGGTGCGATAAGGCTTCGGGAGGAGAAGGCCTTCGTCTAGCTCGGCGACGAGAGGGAGTGCGATGCCAAGTCATGGATCCTCAACACCGGGGCCGCGAATCATATGTCAGGGTCCCGGGCTGCTTTCGTGGATCTGGACATGGCAGTCTGCGGCACGGTGTGATTCGGCGACAACTCCGTCGCTCGGATCGAGGGCTGCGGCACCATTCTGTTCACCTGCAAGAATGGCAAGCACTGGTCCTTCTCTGGCGTATACTACATTCCCCAGCTCACGACGAACATCGTGAGCGTGGGGCAGCTCGACAGGGCAGGATATGAGATCCGAATTGTCGCTGGAGTAATGCGGATCCACGAGCCTGGAGGTCGACTGCTCCCAGAACCAGCTGTACGTGCTCGACGTCAACCTTGCACAGCTAGTGTGTCTGGCAGCACGCGGCGAGGAGAGTGCCTGGCACTGACACGCCAGGCTCGGACACCTCAACTTCCCGGCGCTACACAAGATGGCGCGGAAAGGACTGGTGCGTGGTCTACCTACGATTGACCAAGTGGGCCAGCTATGCGAGGGCTGCCTTGCCGGCAAGCAGAAGCGCACGCCATTCCTGGAGCATGTGCTCTATCGTGTGAAGCATTCTCTAGAGCTCGTACACGGAGACCTTTGCTACCCGATCTCGCCTGCGACGCTGAGGGGAAATAGGTACTTCCTGTTGTTGGTGGATGACAGGAGCAGGTTCATGTGGGTGACTGCGCTACCATCCAAGGATCATGCAGCGGCAGCCATCAAGCAATTCTAGGCGGCGACTGAAGCAGAGTCCGGGTGCAAGCTGGGGGCGCTCCGCACCGATCGTGGTGGGGAGTTCAACTCGACGGAGTTCGCCAAGTACTGTGCGAGTGAAGGAGTTCGATGCTAGCTAACAGCGTCGTATTCCTCACAACAGAATGGCGTGATCAAGCGTCGGAACGCCATGGGGGTCGGGACTGCGCGCAGCATGCTCAAGGCAAAGGGCCTTCCTGGATGGTTCTAGGGTGAGGCGATTAACACTGCCGTGTATGTTCTGAACTAGTCCCTGAAGAAAACCATGGACGGGAAGAAGCCGGCAGTCCATCACCTGAGGACGTTCGGTTGCCTCGTCTACGTCAAGAACACGGCGCCGCACCTGAAGAAGTTGGAGGACCACGGGCGCAAGATGGTCTTCGTCGGCTACGAGTGCGGCACCAAGGCCTACCGTGCATACGACCCTGTCACGAAACACGTCCATGTGACGTGGGACGTGGTGTTCGACGAGTCAGCGCAATGGGATTGGCACAGCGACGGCGGGCGTGGTGCTGAGGAGAAGGTCAGCGACGACTCCTTCACCGTGGAGTACATGACCGTGCACTGGCATGGCACTGCGAAGGGCGCACATGAGATGGATGGCGACACACCGGCAACGCCCGCGACATCGCCACCTGCGACACCGGCCGCGGCGAGCACGTTGACACCGACTGCGGCTACTTCCCCAGGGGCCCAGTACGTGTCGCCGCCGACTACGCTCGGGGAGGAGCTGGACGCCGACCATGACGATGATGCGCCGCTGCGGTTCTGAACCATGGACGACGTTGTGGGGCCGGCTTCCCCACCGGGCTATGCGCTGCGTGATGTGGGGTCTGAAGAGCTCCACGCGGTAAGCGCGGAGGAGCCTGCGTCACTGGCCGAAGCCGAGCGGCAACCGTGCTGGCGCAAGGCGATGGAGGAGGAGCTGCGGTTGATCGAGGAGAACCACTCGTGGACACCTACCGAGCCCCTGAGAGGCTGTCGTGCGATTGGCCTCAAGTGGGTGTTCAAAGTCAAGTGGGACGAGCACGGCGCGGTGGTGAGGCACAAGGCGCGGCTCATCGCGAAAGGGTACACATAGCGCCACGGCGTCGATTACGATGAGGTCTTCGCTCCAGTGGCGCGGTTGGAGGCAGCGCGTCTGCTCCTCGCATTGGCGGCACATGAAGGCTGGGAGGTCTATCATATGGACATCAAGTCTGCGTTCTTGAATGATGACCTCCAGGAGGAGGTGTTTGTGGAGCAGCTGCCAGGCTTTGTCAATGACAGCAACGAGCACAAGGTATTCCGACTCCACAAGGCTTTGTATGGTCTTCATCAAGCTCCACGGGCCTGGAATCACAAATTGGATGAAAGCCTAGTTTCTTTGGGGTTCAATCGGAGTCCCTCGGAGCATGCCATCTACTGCAGGGGTGATGGAGCTGAGAGGCTAGTGCTAGGAGTGTATGTAGATGATCTGGTGATCACAGGCAGTAGCAGCAGCAATATCAAGAAGTTCAAGCAGCAGATGGCAAACCTCTTCAAGATGAGTGATCTAGGATTGCTTAGTTACTATCTGGGCATTGAGGTGTCACAGAGTCCTGAAGGCATTTCTTTGAGCCAGAGAAATTATGCAACCAAGATACTTGAGAAGGGAGGAATGGTGGATTGCAACCCCTGTCAAGTGCCAATGGAAGCAAGACTGAAGCTGAGCAAAGAGAACAGCAGTTCAGTTGTTGATGTGACTAGATACAGGAGCTTGGTAGGGAGTTTGAGGTACCTGGTTAATACTCGGCCTGATCTGGCATTTTCAGCCGGGTATGTTAGCAGGTTCTTGGAGGAGCCCCATGAAGAACATCTTTCAGCAGTGAAGCATATTTTGAGATACAATGCTAGCACAAAAAATTGGGGTCTTTTCTATCCAAGGCAGAGAAGTGCAAAGCCAGAGCTGAGGGGATTCAGTGATAGTGATCTTGCTGGAGATGTCGACAGCAGGAAGAGCACTACTGGCATGA
Source organism: Stipa capillata (assembly GCA_019208055.1). Taxonomy (NCBI): domain Eukaryota; kingdom Viridiplantae; phylum Streptophyta; class Magnoliopsida; order Poales; family Poaceae; genus Stipa; species Stipa capillata. The sequence continues at coordinate 106,335 of JAGXJF010003906.1, forward strand.
TCTTCTTCCTTGGGGACAGTCCTATCACTTGGCAATCCACGAAGCAGAAGGTGGTGTCTTTATCAAGTTGTGAGGCTGAGTATATTGCTACCGCTACTGCTGCTTGTCAAGCTGTATAGTTGGCGCGGTTGTTGGCTGACATTCTGCAGACAGAGCCGAGCAAGCCGGTGCTGAGGGTGGACAACAAGTCCACTATTTCATTGATCAAGAATCACGTGCATCATGACCGGAGTAAACACATAGACACAAGATTTCACTTGATCCGGGAGTATGCACATAATGGCCAGATCGAAGTGAGGTTCATCAGAACTAAGGAGCAGCTGGGTGATGTCTTGACAAAGCCTCTCTGCAAGATCAAGTTCCAGGAGCTGTGCACGCAAATCGGCCTTCACCAAGTTCGGTAGATCAGTGAAACAAGGCTTAGGAGGAGATTTGTGAGAATAAACCTTGTCCACTTAGTCTAGGTTCAGTTCTTCTGTTTGAACAGATAGTTAGTTAGCTGGTCATGCGCGTGATCTCGTCAAAGTGGTTGGGCGCATGCAATGGAGCTCTGACGTGCGCTTCGTCCGCATGGGAGCACGTCGTGCGGCACAACTCTGGCGTCTGGGATGGCATATGTCATGACCCATTTTCAGAGCCACGAGATATGCCCGCAATTGCCCAGGAGTTTCTCAATTGCGAACGAAGAGCAGATACATTAGCAACACAGCGTTTAAAAATTCAAACTTTATTACAGAACTGGAAAATATGCTTAACAGCAGTTAATTACACAGCAGACTGGGGCATCTGAGCCCAAAGTTTAAATTACAAGCAAAATGAACCTCTACCACAGGCGCCTTGAGCACGGATAAGACCTAGAATTCACATTCATCTCCATCAAAATATTCCTCATCAAAGGGTCCTTCTTCATTTTCCTGTGCATCTGAGATTGTTTGGTGCAGTAATGAGTACATGACATACTCAGCAAGCCACATTGGGAAAGTATACTATTTAGCTACATGCTCTGAATCTCAAAGGATGGGTGTACGGCTTAGCATTTGGTGGATGCATATTCTTAATCTTCGCCTTAATAATACAAATCCCTTCATTAAAACATTTGGACAGCAAAACCTTGCGTATTAGCAACCTTATCGGGTTTACGTCAGATTCAACTAAACATTATCAATTTCTACTTGCGCCTTTACCGACCTCTAAACATAGCTTCATTAACCGAAAGCACGGCGTATTCGCATACTATCTGGTTCAACTCTGTAGAGCGGCTCAGCTTTACCCACATGATACCCATACCTCTTGGTGTCACTGCAATCATACACACGTCCATCGGTGTGTCGACAGAGGTAGGTTAACAAGGCTTTTTATCTGCTCTATCTTTTAAAGTTTCTACCCAGGAACACTACATCACTCGCTCTCCTGAGAGCCGACGGGCAAGTGTCAACTTCGCGATCCGGGAGTCGGGTGAGTTCCAGTTATGATTTCCCAATAAATGGCCTATCACCTCATTCGCTTCTACGGGCCTTCCAGAGAAGTGGAACGGCAAGCTAGTTTGTAGTTGTTCAGCAGGTAGAGTAGATTTACTAGGCCAGGTTTGTCCTTAACTGCCCCGAGTAAGGCAATCCACCCGATTACCCTTACTCTACGGGAGGGGTATGACTGCACAATCAATACATGAAGGGCCCCATCTTCTCTATCCCCAACAATCGGCAATTTCTGTTTTAAAAACACATACTCTAGGTTTTGAACTAAGGTTACCAATATTCCTGAATATTGTCTATCTTAACCTCTAATGCCGGTGAAGGATACTAATACGATTTATATTTATCCTAAGTTTATCAAGGTGAATATGGCCTACAAAAATTAACTGGGCTATGGGGTGGTAGGTGATAACTACACAATCATGTCATTCAAAGATAGCACATATGAAATTAACATGCAAAAAATAATAACTAGACTAGTAGTACAGTAAATAGCATGGCATGTGGGTTCAACATGAACAAGAAGTGTGACATGCCTACTGCACCAGGGTCTGTTGGATCGAAGTCTTCAGAGAGTCCTTCGCCGTCGGGATCCTTGCCCAGCGTCAGATCGTCACTATCGTTTCCTAGTTGCAAAAAGATCCAAGCACACACAAACATATATAAGTCCGGGCTCTACAAATGCGAGCTGGGAGCAAAATGTAAATTAATTTGAAAATAATACTAAAAACAGGAAGTGGGGGTATGAGACTAGAACCGAAACATTGAAAGGATAAAAGAAGATGTAGGATGCGGGTTAGGGTTTCGAAGAAAAATCAGAATATATAGGATGTGGGAGGGTTTTGTGGGTGTCGAGTGTTAAAAAGTGAGAATTTAGAGTAACGGGGTGGAAAATCGGAACCATATCATCGAGATGATCGAAATGGTATATAATAGTGTTTTTAGGGTTTCGGGCCCAACGGGTCAGACCTGGCCCGCAAAATAATATTGGGCCCATTAGGGCCCTCGGGTTGGGCTGGATATGGGCTAGGGTTTGGGTTTAGGGTTTAACAGAAAAGAAAAATAAAAATAAAAAGAGAAGAAATCCTATGCGAAATGGCCTCAATCTGTTCGGGTATTGGGCTATTATTGGGCTTCGGCCTGTTAAGTAAATGAAATAAAATAAAAAGAATAGAAAAAGGAAAAGAGAGGCTGGGCCGGCCTGATCTGGCCCATTGCTCTCAGCACTGGCCCAGAAGGGGAGCCAGGCCGGCCTGCCAAGGAGGGGAGGTGGCGGCCTGGTGAGAGAAGAGGCCGAGGGCATCGGCGGGGTGGAGAGGGGAAACAGGGGAGGCGGCCGCTGGCGACGGGGAGGAAAATTAGTCGCCGGCGAGGCTTGCCAGAGAAAATTGGTGGGTCCAGAGGGATTTAGGGAGGGAGTGGATTCCAGTTTTGGAAAGAAATGGGGTGGGTTCCGTGGGAGAAGGGCTCAGCAACGGTGAGGGCTTCGGGTCTACCTCGCTGGAGACGAAGGCGACGATGGTGGGGTTGCCGATGCTCGGGAAGGAAGAGGAGAAGCTCGGGGACGGGCTCGGGAGTGCTCGGAAGCTTGAGGGAGTGATGGAGGAGCTCGGGAGTGAGGGGATTTGGGGAGAGAGAGATTAGAGGGAGCCCGGCATCGCCGGCTTTTAGAGGGGACGAGGAGGGGCGGTGCGGCCGGGAGTTTTACTCCTCTCCTGAGGAGATGGGTTCGAGGACGTTGGCCTCTGCGTCCGGCAGAGCTTTGGCTCGGGCGACGAGCGTGGCAGAGGAGGAGGTGGCAGGCAGAGCCGAGTGGGGCGGGAGCGGTGGTGCAGGGAAGACGAACGGCAGGGCAAGGTGCGAGGAGGAGCAGAGGATGCGTGGAAAAGTTAGCCTCGGGAGCAGAGCTGCTGCAGAGAACGGAGCTCATCCCGTTACCAGAGCCGGGAGGTGGGCGGCGTGACGAGCGGTGGCGTCGGTGGCACAGGCGACGCGACGGGGAGACGGGAACAAAGGGGATGATGGGCCAGGTGGGCCGAGGGAAAAGGAGATGGGCTGGGAGGATGAAATACGGGCCAGCGAGCAATTTCGGGAGTTTAAAGTTTTGAAAAAAAATTGTACTGTTACAGCATTCGCCGTTAAGGAGTGGTGGCGCGCATGTCGGGCTGTGAGGCCACGACCTAGTCTGTAATCGTTGCTTTATATTCGCAATACAGAGTCCAGAAAAGCTGTCAATTTGCAGCACTAAGTTCCTGTGTGTTCGTGTGCGTTCAACCAACCAGCGAGTTCGCGTGTGTGCGTGTCTATGTTGCAGCGAGTTCGCCGGCGACGTGGAACCGTCGTCTCTCCGGCGTTCTCCGACAGCGGTGGCGGCATACCGAAGACGAGGTGTGGCGGACGCCAGCGCTAGCGGTAGCTCGCTGATTGGGCTGCAGCGGCAACCACCAAGACAACGCACGGGAGCGGGGAAAAGGGGCGGTGGAGAGAGGCGATGCTGGGCGGGAGCGACGACAGCTCGGCCCGAGCAAGCCGGCGGCAACCCAACCCGAGGCATGCGGCCGGAGCAAGGTACGCGGGTGGATGAGGCTGGGGAGGCTCGACCATCCCCTGGTACCCTTATCCATCCAAATTTATTATTTATTATTTATTTTTAGTTTATTTATTTATTCATTTTCTGAATTATCTTAGCCCTTGAAATGATGAAACCCTAAGTCTTGCATATGATTGCCGAACCGGACAAGTTAATACGTTATTTTAACAATTTTGACGACGCAAACGCGACTACGGAGCCCAATCATCCGAACGAGGCTCGGCTTTGGAATTCCTCTCTCTCATTTATATCACACATATTTTAATTAGTATTTATTTTCACAAGTTTTATTTAGTTCGCTATTAGGTCAAAATGTTAGGGTTTTAATCCAATGATCTAAATGCATGCATGAGTACCGAAGACCGGGATTTTGTTCTATTTAAATGCTTGTTTACAATTTTGGACTGTTACAGAAACCGTTCGTCGACAAGGATCTCTTTCTTCGGCCGGAGGATATCATGTACTCCAAGCAGCGGAATCTGGCGTATGACGTGAAGATTATCATCCATTAGGTGATCGACCACAACGAGCGCTCGGAGTCAGTTGTCGGATTGGGAGGATTACCCCTCCGACGATGGTGATAGTGGCCATGACGGACGGTCGAAGTGTGGTCCGAGGTAGCACAACCAGTCAATGTGACCGCGCAAATATCACTTCCACGACCCAACCAAACTTGGGGGTGGGTACTTGAAAAAATAACTAATTGTTTCGGGGTTTTTGCCGTATGTACAACGTAGGCTTTTCATCTTCTTTATAGTACATCGACTTACAAGAGTTAGTTAGGTTTAAACAACCTATACAGCTGAACTAATCTACAGCTCATATCTTGATGGATACGATACATTCAGACGTAACTCATCAAGACGCTTGAATCGCATTGATCTTATATAGATCAATCTCTTCGTTTAACAGCCCCCCTCGATCTGAACAAGTGAGGATCAGATTGAGATCATACTTGAGACAATTGAACAGGTCACGACTCAGTGCCTTGGTGGAGATATCAGCTAGCTGATCTAGTGATGACACAAACTGAACTTTGAGAGCTCCTAATGCCACCTTTTCATGAACAAAATGAAAGTTAATTTTGATATGCTTTGTACGTGCATGCATGGAAGACTGGATTAGCAGTTAAGAAGGTGGCACTTCTATCCCCACCGTGCCCCCAGAGAAGGCACAGTGTTCGCCAAACACGCACCCGGAAGAAGACGTCATGGTAACCCACCTCACTCACTACCTTGTCGTCCAGCATGACCCGCTAGTCCAGCTGGTGGATTTCTGGATCCTGTCGCGGAGGACCATCGCTCCCCTACACTCTCAATTCTCTCCAGCGACTCCTCAGTGACGTCTGCTCGTGCCCTAGAAACCGAAGAGCAACCCCTGCCGGGAGTACCAGCAGCCCAAGTTGGCAACCCCCGATGCCACAAGAACACTGCCTCCTCTCAGAGCACTCTAACTCCGTCCGAAAACGGAAGCCCCCGCGACAGAACCAACCTGTAGAATTTGTGGCCTAAGAGAAAGAGGATGGTTTTCATGCAATAGTGCGGTGTACCAAAGCTAGAGCTCTACGTGTGGCTTTGCGGCAGGTTTGGGACCTCCCTCATGAAGGAAATTTTACTTATACCGGTCCTGACTGGCTGCTGCACTTCCTTAACTCTGTTGATGACGACATGGAGCAACGTTTGTTACTCTTGTTTTGGCGTGCGTACGTGGCACCACAGAAATTATAGTCTTTGGTAAGGGAATGCTCGTATTGCTGCCTCAGTGCAATTTCTACACAGCTATGTTCTTTCTCTATCTGGGATAAGCAAGGTAGCCAAGTACATGATCTGAAGGGCAAGCAAAAGATTGAGCTAATAACTGTTAAGGATATTAATCGCAATCAGGGAATTCTGGTACTCCATCGTCCTGGGAACCTCCACCGGCTGGCTAGGTTAAATTCAACGTCGATGCTAGCTAAGAGCATCTCTAACCCGTTCTCCATATTCCATTCTCCATATCTCAATATGGAGAGCTTCTCCAAAATATTCACTCCCTATATCTCTACTCCCTCCAACCCATTCTCCATTTCCCATTCTCCATATCCTACTCCCCTATATTTTATTCATATCTCATAACTACCATGATACTTTAGATAATTGTATTTATAACGGGTTTAATTATAACGGGTTTAATTATATTTATAACGGGTTTAATTATATTTATAACGGGTTTAATTATAAAAGCTATGTAACGGCTAAATTTTAGTTACGGCAATCTGCGAACGGCTATATTCCCAACGGCTATATTTCAAACGGCTATATTCCCAACGGCTATATTTCAAACGGCTATATTCCCAACGGCTATATTCTTTGGGTCTATATAAGCAGTGCCCTTTGCCTGGAGAGGGTATCCCTTCTTGCCACTCTTCTCTCTTCCATCACAATGAGCTATCCCTTCTCTTCACTGTACCAATCGTTCTTGGATTCGTCGTCCTCTGATGATGACGACGAATTCCTTGGTGCCACAGCATTCTTAGCACATAAACATCACGAGTTCATCAACGCTCCACGCCATGGTGGTTCTGTGCAAGGACATCAAGTACTCCAACGCAATAGAAGAGCCGGGCACTGTAGACTATACCAAGACTACTTTGAAGAGTTCCCTACCTACGGCCCAACGCTCTTCCGGCGAAGGTTTGCAATTGGTACTACATTTCTGCAGCTATCTTTCTTCGTCCTCTTTCAACGTCTCATTGTTCTTTTCGACACAGGTTTAGGATGACTCGTCCTCTTTTTTTACGCATACTGCAAGCTGTAGAAGAGCATGATGCATATTTTGTGCAAAAAAGAGATAATGCTGGAGTGTTAGGGTTATCTTCTTTGCAGAAGATTACCGCAGCATTTAGGATGCTAGCATACGGAGTAGCAGCAGATGCAACAGACGATTATGTCCGAATTGGAGAAAGCACTGCTATAGAGAGCCTAAAAAGATTTGTGAAAGCAGTTGTAGAAATATTTGGAGATGAGTACTTAAGATCTCCAAATGAGAACGATACTGAGAGATTGCTTGCCATTGGAGAGGAGAGAGGTTTTCTCGGCATGCTAGGTAGCATAGATTGCATGCACTGGAAGTGGAAAAATTGTCCATCAGCATGGCAAGGCATGTATACCGGACATGTGCACGAGCCCACAATCATTCTAGAAGCTGTTGCTTCGCAAGATCTCTGGATTTGGCATGCCTTTTTTGGTTTACCTGGGTCTCATAATAATATCAATGTTCTGCATCGTTCCCCTCTATTTGTAAAGTTAGCTGAAGGGGAAGCTCCTGAAGTAAATTTCTCCATCAACGGCCACGCCTACACAATGGGGTATTATTTAGCCGATGGCATATATCCAAGATGGGCAACATTTATAAAGACCATACCCTCTCCACAAGGCAACAAGAAGAAATTGTTCTCTCAAGCTCAAGAATCAGCTAGGAAAGATGTGGAACGGGCATTCGGGGTTCTACAGGCTCGTTTTGCCATTGTGTGAGGGCCATCTCGGTTCTGGGATCAACAGACACTCAAAGAGATCATGACCGCATGTGTCATCATGCATAACATGATAATAGAAGATGAGCGATATTGGGGCCATCAAGACTTCCATTACGATGGGATGGGAGAAAATGTGACTGTTTCTCATGACTATACGCCTGAACTGCATGAATTCATTCAAACTCACCACTCTATTCGAAACATGCAAGCTCACTCTCAGCTCCAGGATGATCTAGTGAACCACATCTGGGCACGCCATGGAGGGATATAGTACGTCATGTATTTCGAGTCTGTTAGTGTATTTCGAGTCCCTTATGTATTCCGAGTCTGTTAGTTTATGTCGTGTGGGCTAATGTATTTCGAGTCTGTTAGTGTATTCCGAGTCTGTTAGTTTGTTTCGAGTGTGCTATCGTATTTCGAGTCCCTTATGTAATTCGTACGCATAAATAAAGATGTCCATGGTTTGTCCAAATAGCAGTACTCTCACGAAAATACGAAGTACAAGTAGTAGTAGTCTCACCAAAACACACAGGACAAGCACATGAATTTCTACCGACCAGATCGACGAGCAATGATCTCCCTCTGAAGACCCAAGTAGTACTCCTGTTGTGCCATAGACATACCAGCAATATCCATGGTCATAATTCTCTCGTCGTCCTTCCGCCTCTTCAACTCTATCTTCTCCTGCTCCAGTGAAACCTTCTCTTGCTCCAGTGCTATCCTCTGTGTATCATTTGCCACCCTCACTTGCTCCAATGCGATCTTCTCTTGCTCTAGTGCATATGCCTCTCTGTATCGCTCTTCCTTCTTAATTTCTTTCTGGACCTCCATGTCTTTCCTCTTCTCCCACATGTTGTCCATTGCCTGCATATACTCGCTATCCCCAGTACTACTTGCACTACTCTTAGCTCGACGGATCCGTTCTTTCGCCGCCTTCTTCCTAGTTGGTCTTGTCAACGGATCCGTTTGAGTAGTGGGAGCATCTGCATCAACATCAACAGGGGTAGCACTGGAACAAACAGGACTGGGAGTACCTGGAGTTGAGTTCAAGCAAGTCTTCTGCTTCTTTTGTGACAACCTGTCGGACCACTTCGGGTGGTGCTGTAAAATATTCCAGCAATGCAGAAACTGAAAAGGTTTGCCCTCTTCCTCCTTATAGAGAGCACAAGCCTGAACAATCTGCAGAACAATACTTGTTCACGTGTTCTTGAATTGAAGACCAACGGTGCAGTAGGGACTGCTGAGAACGGTCGGACACGAAATCCTTGTTGTCATGGAAGAAAGCATGAATCCTCTTCCAGTAGGCTGAGCGAGATTGTTCGTTACCCTGCGCTGCATCCAAACTTATGTTGAGCCAAGCGGATACCAACATTTCATCTTTCTTATCATTGAAGTTCTTCGACCTCTTGCTAACGCTCTTGTTCGGTGGAGCATCCTGTTGGATTGGCATTTGTTGCTCCTCAGGGGGGCTATAATTTTGCATCTCATCCCAGGCCGCCCCCTCAATCCCGCCACTCAACAGGTTAGCATAAAATGAATCCATATTCTGTATTATTTGAAGCAAAAGTCAATACAACAATATGGTGTAAAACAATTCCATAGTACATAGCACACAACAATATAGCATAAACCAATTCCGTACTTCATAGCACACAACAATATAGCGTGAAACAATTCCATACTACATACCGCAAACAACAATATGTCACACATATGTTCCATACTACATACCACAAACCACAATACATCACAGAAATTGTTCCATAGTTCTCATAACACATAAGTTGCATAATTGTAATGACACAACTACTATTTACATCCAAAATACCCTTAGACCAACCGTGGAATCATCGCTATCGAATTCAATGCCCTCATCTTCACACCGCTGATGAAAATCTGGTAGGTCGCTATAATCACTCTCGTAGTCACATGGTTTAAGATTCTCGAGGCCAACATTCAGTTCCTCCTGCTTCAGCTCTTCCTCAAGTTGTTTCATCTCTTCTTCTGCAAGCCTGTCCCTTGACACGATCCCCACGTGTTCAAGATCGTCCGCTAATCTATCTATTAGCCGAAGCACAAGGTTTACATCACCCGTACCAGGACCCACATTGGTTGCTAAGGTATCTACAGCTAATTCCTTAATTTCTGCAGCTATATCCTCTAACTCATTTATTGTCCATGCCCAACCTGCATTGCTTTTCTTTCCACTGTTATCCATCCTGCAAGAAATCCCCATAATTCTCATATAAATCTGTACTACATATAAATGTTGAAGTCTCATCTTCTTGCAAACCCCCATAATTCAAGATATGTATAACTACTTGTTGCCTTTTTTGCAAGATTTAACCGTGAAAGGTACTCTTGCAACCTTTCACACAAATGGTCAGAAACAACAACTTAATTAAAAGCAGCCTTTTCACAATGAGCTAGCATGCGCACGAGAAGACCCGGAACAGAGCTAGCAGTGAACTTGTTTGTATAATTGTATCGAAATTGAATGGCATATATTAAGAGTATCATGCATGGTTGAGGCTATCAGTCAAAAGGAAGCAATTAGGGCGTAAATTATGCACTATATATCCTGGACAATTAATTAGATAGGATTGTACTCATACTTATTTCGAAGCAAATAGGATATTACAGCAGCTCCACTAATCTGTCATGTTTTCACCTCAGAAAGCAAGAGGACAATCTGAGAAGTGGTGATAAAACAGCTACAAAGTGCTTTCTGATTAAATACATCTAGACAACATATTACATCCAAAGTGTAATTATGGATGCCTCGTCAGTAATCAATCTCTCACTAAATATTGCTGAATCAGGCTATTACCACAACCAAATCGGCCAACATGGTACAGAGATGGTACACTTGCTATTACTAGTACAAAACACGAACCAAATCGGCCATCACCCGAACCACGGCCATCACCACAACCACGAACCAAATCGGCCATCACCTGAACCACGGCCATCACCACAACCAAATCGGCCATCATAACAATCACGACCATTACCCAGGGCAAATCGGCCATCAGATTCGGGAAAATAGAACAATATATGCACGAAATCAACAGGCGGCGCGCGGGGTTGTAGGGGGGGACTTACTCTGGAACCGGCGGTGTAACATCCTTATTTTATTAACAATGTAATGCGCATCATATGCACTCCATGGTATGAATTATGAACGTAAAACGGAGGGGAAATTTGAACCTTTTTTAAAACCATTGCTAACAACCCTAAATCGATTAATTGTTTTACCAAGTCTTGGTATAAAATGTTGATTTTGTAAGGGAATCAAAACAGAAAATGTCTGTTGGAATTAGTTGAAAGGGAGAAAAACTTTGTTCAAAACTTTTTCAAATGCTCAAAGGAAACCAAATTTAAAACAGAAAACAAAGATTCAAAGCCAAAAAGAAAAATCCTAAAGACCCTAAATTCCACCGGGATGGGCCTTGTCCCGGCCCAATCTCCTCCCCAGCCCAGCCCGCAACTCTCGGTTCCTTCCCCTCTAAGCCACTCCCTCCCTCATCTCTATCCCTATCCACCCGGCGCCCCCATCCTTATCTCACCCCACCGCCGCCTCCTGCTAGCATTTCCCCCCCCCCTCTCTAGCACCTCCGGCCGCCGGCCTCCCTCCCTCCCTCACCGCGCCGCCTTGCCCCACCTCAACCCGAGCCTCCCTTCGAGCTCGCCGCGCCGCTCTAACCCGGAACCCCAAGCTCCCGTCGCCGCGCCTCTGCTCCACGCCGCCATCCCAGCTCCCCGCCCGGCCGCACTCACCGCCGGTCCGTCGCCGCATCCGCACCGAGCCAGCTTCCAATCCCCCGCCGCTCGGAGCTCACCGGAACATCCCCCACCGCCGCTTGCTCACCTCCCCGGTTCGCCCGAGCCGCCTCGGTGCCCCGCTCCCCGAGCTCCCATCCACGCCGCCCGGAGCCTCCCCGTCGCCGCCTTGTGCTTCGCCGGAGCCGGTAAGCTCCGCCCGCCGCTGCCTCACTCCGCCGTCCCCGGCGGCATCCCCACCGAGCACACGGCCGAGCGCCGCAGTGAGCTCCCGACCGAGCGTAATTAAGCCACTGTTGGCTTAATTAACGTGTGATTAAGACCTATTTAATGCTAATCTGCCGGGATATAAGCTCTAATTAAATGTGAAGCTATGCTTAATGCTGCAATTAATGGCTAAGTGTAATTAATACACTTAATCAATGCACAGACACATTAATGACTTTATTAAAGGATAATCCGGCTGTTTAATGGCTCTAATCATTAGCTAACAGTGCAATTAAGGAGTGAATTTAATATGTCTCTATGACATGAGGACCCCACATGTAAGGAATTAGAATAAAAGTAAAAGAAATAGAAAATTATGACATGTGGGTCCCAGTGGTGAGGATTTAAGATAAAAGAATAAAGTAAAATGAGGAATCAATGACAGTGGACCCCACCTGTCATTGACTTAGTCAATTTGGTCAATTTTGACCAGTAGGGCCCACATGTCAGCCTCTGGTAAATATTGAATTTATTTAAACATTATCTTTCTGAGAAAAATACAACAAAGGGTAAAAATGGATTAAATCTTGTAAAATTCATAGAAAATCCATTTTAAATCAGAAAAATGCAAATAATATATCAAAATGTTCAGAAAAAGAAGATCTATTCAAAAGCATCATTTTCATCCATGTTTGCATGCTAGGAATGATGCAATTTGCTAAAAACTCAAACTAGGGTTTCCGATTAGCCGGAGGATTTTTCGGATCGCGACATTTTATGCGTCCGGACTCCGATTAAATTGATTCCACTTGCATTAGTCTTTAGTTTGCATCCTCTACGTCATGGCATGCATTGCATCTCATGCTGATGTTGTGCATTTTGATGTTTACGATTATGCCCTTGTTTCCGGTGTTTTCGTTTTTCCTCGATAGAGCCGAAAGATCCGCAGAGCGAGAGTTTCGATCAAGAGCAGGGTGTCGTTGCAGAGCAACCAGGCAAGCAGCCCCTTTGGTCACGTTGCAAAGCTCCTATTATTTGCAAAAGTATTAGTTGTTTTTAAATCATTATCATATGCGTTCAACTGCTATTTTTCCGCTAAGAAAAGCCCTAGTCCGATGAATAAGACTCACCCTGTCGCTTAAACAGCTCCACCACTAACCTAACCTATCTAGCGTAGTCTAGTATCCACTGTTCGAATGCTATTATGCTATTTATGCTTAGACATGCTTAGACTTGTAGAAGTCGTAATTCCTGGGTTAGCAGATGAATCAACACTGGGAATGGGTTACGTGGTAGGTGGGTGTTCACCGGGATAACTAATGAATTGGCTTAATCATATCTGGGTTTAGACGAGAGGCCATGGCTGGGAGCATGGTGGGTTGTCTCGTCTTCCCGCAAGGACCGGTTACCGGTGTCCCTTCGAACCAAGATTCGCGTACTTCTACACGGGTGGATTATGGGGCCACCCACGACTGAATAATTTGCCTAGACTTAGAGTATGAGCCGCATAGATTTGCCGTTTCCATCTGCCGTGTGCGTGAAAAAGGATGGGGTGTGGTGCATCAATATAGGTGTAAGGGTTACACACGGTTCGAGTCCGGGGATGTATCACCTGCTACAACGTATGGGACCGTGTCGTAGTTACGGTCGGACTGATGTACATGGACTAGCTCGTACGGGTGGCTCATACCTAGGTCGAAAGCATTGTAAAGGTCGTGTTCGATCACCCTCCGCCAGCACACCTCGTGAAAGTGTGTCAATCGCGATGGCACTAGGAGACGATCGATACGTGTAGGTAAAGATGTACTCCCCTGCAGGGTTTGAACTGTTTGAATAGCCGTGTCCACGGTTATGGACAACTTGGTAAGATTTTGCATCGAATTAGATAACTACAACAAATCCTAAAACTTGCCAACTCTAAGGACGTGGTTAGCGACAGCTTCCTCCCAGGGTGGTTGAGGATGGGTCGAGGGTTTTTCAGGTGTGGTGATCTGCAGTAAGGAATATCCGAGAAGTGTCGACTCATCCCCTTTGAAAAGGTATTCTAGTAGTCGAATTTCAATCTACTTATTGTATTGATAAAGGTAAACTTGGCTTTCCGCAACTAGTCCACAATTACCCCTTGTTGATACCTGGCACAATCACTACTATTTCCGCACTGTAAGTCTTGCGGAGTACAATGTTGTACTCACCCCGCTGTTGTTGATATTTTTGTTGCAGAGGAAGCTACCCCTTCAGAGGGTGGTTTCTATTTAGAGATCGATACCGACGACGCCTAGACGCTGGGAATCCCAGGCAGTGATCCTGCCCTGGGGTTGGCAGTTGGTTTGTTTCGCTGCCACTTTTGGCCCTACTGTTTGGCTTCGTAGCCGTTAATACTCTTCCGCTGTATGTTTGGATCTTCGGACCCGTATGTGTGTATATGTTTGTTAAGTTTCAAACTTATAATATTGCAGTTTCTGTCGTAGAGTCACTACTATGAAATCTGGTCGTTTTCACCTACTCATGTGCCGTGCGTGTATGTTGATGAAGCGCATGTTGTGGGTAGAATTTCAGAGTTCCTATCATAGAGTTATTAAGTTTAATCACCCCTGTGAAGTGACTCTGCTACTGAGAGATTGGGAACTATATCACTCTACTCCAGCCGAGCATTAATTTGCCGGGACGAGTTCGGGGTTGATGTTCCGGCTCAGTAGGAACAGAGTGAGGAGACCATATCACCCTACTACTCTGTGCTCTTGCCAGGGTAAGCTTTGGGGTTGAGGTCTCGGGCTATTCGGAGCCATATCACTCCACTCCTCTTGGAATTGACACCCAGGAGTTGAGGTCGGGGTTGACGTTTCGACTTAGCGGGTGGTTTCACTTAAGCCTCTCTGTTATGAATTCTGGGGTTCGACAGGCGGCGCGCGTCGTTGTAGGGTCGACGGTGAGGTCGAGGTCGAGGTGGACGTTGGGGTCGAAGCCGAGTCGAGGCGACGGGAGCTGGATCCGGTCGAAGTCCAAGCAAGGCCAACGTGCCGGGGGCTAGATCCGGTCGAGGTCGAAGCAGGGCCGACACGCCGGGAGCTAGATCCGGTCGAGGTTGAAGCCGGGCCGGGGATGACTTGGATCTCCTACTCGGATTCGCCGCTGCAACCGAACGGTCTCCTCGCCGGATCCGTCGCGCCGATGGGACTCGCGCGAGCTCTGGCTTGTCGCGCGACGATGGCAGCGCGGGAGCTCGCTGGACCGTTCGCGGGAAGGAACGCTCCGGGCGGAGGCGGTTGGGGAGATGGGGCGATACTGCTCCGATGGAGAACGAGGCGGAGGTCGCGAGGATGGAGAAGCGAAGAGCTGGTTTGGAGAAAGCGTGAGTTTGGAGAACGAGTTGCAGAGCCCGTTGGAGCGGGTTTCGGTAGCAAATTCTGCAAATATGACTATGCAGAACGTGATAAAGAACCCGTTGGAGATGCTCTAAGACCTTACTTCTCGACAAGCTAGCATTGGGATCGTTGTCCGAAATAGTTCGTGTCAAGTTGTCTTGTCTGCCTGGAGGTATATTCAGAACTGTGCAAGCGTTCTGGAAACTGAGATGGAAGCTTGTTTGGAAGGTCTCCGTCTAACGTCTCAATGGGTTAATCAACTGGCTCTTGTCGAGACTGATTGCCTGGCTTTAGTGCAAGCCAGTGGCGGAGCTTGAAAGAAATCTCAGGAGGGGTGAAGCTGCAAAAAAATTCAAATACGAAATCATAGGAATACAACAAGTTAGATATTGCAATTTGCAAATATTGAGAAACTTATATAATTATATTGATCTTGTCCACATTACCTTACAAGTTATAAAATACATTTCTAAGGTTAATTATATATATACAACCCACTGTATATATAACCTACTCCATAACAAAAGAAACTATATCAAAATACTATTTAACCATGGAGTATTGAGTTCCTACAGATCAGCTCTTCGTTTCTTTACGCTCCTAAATTCCATAAGAACATCTTCATAACTGTACTTCTCCGTGATTTCACTCTCTATGTTTACTACCAAGCTATTTCACTGGATACATCTGCATTGAACATTTCACTGGAAACCGATTCAGTTCACTCAAACATGCAACAATTCCATATCAAAACACAAACCACTGAGTTCACTCTAAAAGCTCCACAAATACGCACAAAATTGACCAATTACTAACAATAACTAACCACAGCAAATTGACCAATTACTAACAATAACCAACTAAGGGAGAAAGGGGAGCCACCCTTTATGTCAAATTCTCCCAAAATATTACACCAAAATTACTCCAAAAATAATCTGGTGGAGAAAAAAATAACCACCTCTATGGACTATGGTTGCTCCACGCCTCCACGGTGGCACGGTCCACTCAGGCACTCACCGCGGACCGCGTTGCCGCTTGCCGCCGGCCCGCCGCCATCCCCGCCGCTCCTCGGCTCCTCGGCTCCTCCCCCTCCTCCTCAGATCATCTGCATCAGCCAGCCACCAGCTGACCAGCCCACCGCCAACCAGCGCCGCAGGCTGGCTGCGGAGGCGGAGGGGGAAGGAGACCAACCGGCGACCGGGGAGCGGGGGAGGCGGGAGGCGGGAGCAGCCGAGCAGCGGCGGAGCTGGGCGTCGGAGCGAGAGCAGCAGCGGCGCAAGGAGGCAGGAGTAGCAGCGGCGCGTGCGTGCCCCGGGCAGGGTTTTTTTGGTTGGCCGCTAACCCCGGGCCCTGGTGCCGTGCAATATTTTGCCACGCCCCTGGCCTAGTGGGCTGTACTAAAAAAAAATCTTTTTTGCTGGGGGGCGATGGCCCAGGTTCGCCCCCGTGAAGCTCCGCCGTTGGTGCAAGCGGTCTATGCTCCTGACGATGATAGATCTGTGGCGCGCGGTATTCTGAAGGACATTCGGGCCTCAGTGGCCTGCTTGCCAGACTTACGAGTAATCAAGATTAGCCGACAGAATAATACTATTGCTCATCTGTTAGCTCAGTTAAGTAGAAGGGAGTTAGTTGTAGGGTTTTGCATGGCTCGGTTCCTTCGAGCGTACTGTAACGAGTCGTGCTTGATTGTAATGCCACTTCCGTTTGAGTTAATATATCCCTTTTCAAAAAAGTAAATAATGGATATAGTTTAAACTCTTGATAAAATTACATACTTAATTAATTGATATATAATAGATAAAATGTGCATTACACGTGTACGAATTCTTAATCTTTATTCGTATAAAGATGTCAATTAGTGGTGGTGGTACATTCATCTTTGGACCACACCACTTGTTGGATCTAGCACAAATGGTTAGATGAGAGTGGATATAAATAATATGTTTTAAATATATAGCATATTTTTTAATTCATTATACTAGTACTATAAAACATGCCATCTAGACGGACGGAGGACTGCACGTCTGCACCACCGTCTGGTAGTTGAGGAGCAGTGTCACATATCTGCCGTCGTATGTCTCAGGTAGTGAACTCAAAAGGTAGTGCACATTTTAGCGCTGCAAAAGGTCTCTCTTAATTAATAGAAATTAGGCAAGTTTTTTTGTCTCTGTTATGAAAGATAAAAGACCTCATCATACTTATATACTAACATCGATTTAAATAAAGGACTGCACGACTATACCAACGTCTGATAAGTAGTGAACCCACACCAGTACCGAACACAAAGAAGGTAGGCAATCCCGCCACCATACGTCTACTCTCTTCCCGTCCTGTCTCCTACTGGCAAGAGAATTTTTTATAAATTTGAAGATACGGTACCTGAAACTAAAACTAGAAAAAGCTTAGCGCTGACGTGCAGCAACAACCCTTCACGGAGATACAATTTTTTTCTCTTCACGATCGTGTGCTTTTCTACCTAAGTAACAGGCTATGACCGTTTGCAACCCATGTAACTGGTGCCCTTTTTCATCAGGGGAGTGACGGCCGTGCCCCAAGGCAATCTTTGACGGTTACATCTTTTTTTAAGCCGATGGCCTTATACCTCCGTGGAGGCAACGCAGCAGCCACTAGCCGAGTCTAACAAGTTGGGCGTGTGCTCGTAGAACTGGCGAGGTGGTACAAAACTAGTGGCGCGTACCGGCCCTGCGGACGGTGTACAAAATCGCTGTCCGCCGGAATCCAGATGCATGGCCACGGCCACTGCTTGCGTCGCCATGGCCGCCGCTGTGCCATTCCTCGTCGCCGCCACTCGGCGTGGGGAGGACGGGACCGTCGGAGCTCCGTCCCACGCGGCGCGGGGCGGCGAGGGCACGTCGCTGCGATCTCCACCCGAGGAGACGCGGTGCTGCGAGCTCCGCCCGAGGCGGCACGGCGCGGGGAGCTCCAGCACGATGGGTGGCGTGGCACGGCGGCGCAGTATCCACCGGAGAGCCGCCGCGCGGCGAGCTCCACCCGAGGCAGCGTGACGGGATCCAACCGAGGCGGCGCGGCGAGCTTCACCGTCGCAGCGCGTCGCTGCGGGCCACCCATGAGACGGCGTGGTGAACTCATCCTAGCGGTTCTCCATTGTTATTGTTGTAAAATCTGGGCTTCGGTTGCAATATTCGATGAAAATTCCTGCGGCAGTGTTGATCGAAATTGTAAGATGGTTCTTGTGTATCCATCTTTCGTTCAGCAATTAGATTGTACCGGTGAACATGTGAACTTCTTATCAGGTGTTTTTGTATCAGATTCTGGTGTACGAATGCATTGTTCAGCAATTTGATTGTGTCCTGAGTTCATATTTTTCGATTTACTGAGATGTAGTTCTGGCTTCCTGGAAGAGATACTTGTGCTTGCTCTCAGGTCAAAGTTTCAGAATTGATGTAAATTTATACAGAACAAATTAGTAGCAGAATTTCTTTCCTAGTGGACCAATTACTAACACGTCACACCAGGAAGTGATTTTTTCGAGAACAAAGTAGAAGCTTTTGTATGTTCTAACTTTGACCATATATACTGTATAATCATTGCAAACTTACAAGGCTCCGATATATTCTCTGAAGAAGAATATCGTAGAAATTTGTCCAGCCATTTTATCAAACTGACCATGCAGTAGCGTTTTTACACGCTTATAACAGCTCACATGAACTCTGAGGTGCAACTTCACAACCAGATCATCCATTTTGTTACTCAGCCACAGATGCAAAAAAGAGCAAATAAACATCTCATGGTGCAATAGGTAAACAAAGATCAAACAGGAGAGCCACAATTGTTCCCAATTTAACTTGCGAGTATCTGAATATGACCAAAATATTTGTTTCTCTGAAATACCACAATATGACCTGTAAGGAGCATCGGTAAAAGGAGAAGAAGAATGTTTCACATGGGGAGAAAGAATTAAAAACCGAAAAATAAATTATTAGCATAATAGAACAGGGCAAATGGTCAACCCAAATAAGTGAAGAGGGATAAATAATCAATTAGCATCTAAAGAGGGGTAAACAATAGAAGTATGTCTATAGGACCGACAGATAATCAATTAGGGTATGTACAATGGTAGGAAAGATAATCTTTTCTTATGTCTTTCACATCATCTAAAGATGATAATAAAACATGTCATACAAGGGTTATTTCTTAGTATCATCTCTAACAACTTATGCTTGCAAGTATCCAAAAATATTAGAAAATGAGTGAGAAGAGATAACATCCACTAGTACAGAAATGATGTTCCCAGACGGTTCAAAATCGTCATCCGAGACGGTTCCGGACACCGTCTGGGAACATGCGTCATGGATAATCGGGTCTTAACCTAGACGGTTAGTAAACTATCTCGGATAACACACATCCCAGATGGTTCTCACAAGTAAACCGTCTGGGATGTGATGTTATCCGAGATGGTTCATTTCACCGAACCATCTGAGATTACATCACATCCCAAACGGTTCACTAGTGAGAACCGTCTGTGATAGTTCTGTAGGTTACTATCATAATAGATATCCCAAATGGTTTATTCTGCCTGAACCGTCTAGGATAGCAATTATGACAGCAATGTTTATTTTAATTTTTTTCTACCTTGAAACACAAAATTTGACAGATTTCATATTCAGATGTATAAATACACATTCACATTCATAGCAACGACACTTTCACATCAACATAAATAAGTACATGAAGGACAAATGAATTTTAATTGTAAGTATCGACAAATCCACATCACAAAGTATCCTCATATCAGTTCAACTTCACAGCCAGCTAAGGTTGATGGTACTCGCCCTTGACGTTGAGTACTTGGTCCATGAATAATAATATGAACTCCCCCCAATATCTTTGAGCTCGATCCTGGTCATCATCTTTGTTCCTATATAAATCGCAATCTATATAATGTAAGATTAAATTCATGGATATATATAAGATATGAATGTATGAAGAAATAGTGGTAAGATGGAGAAAACCTTAACGTCTTGGATCTCTGAAGCCGCCATGAGCTGCCACATGTGATGCAGATGTAGTAGACACAAATGTTGGTTCCTTGTGGCTGCTGGTGGCACTACAAAGAGAAAATGTTTTAGTTTGGGAAGTGATTATTATTAATTAAAAATAAAGGTATAGACTATTATTTTATATTTAGGGAAGACCTTGAAATTCAAATCATGTATTAATTTGTCTTGGGCTGCTAATTGGATCTTCCCCACGAAATACGTAAGTAACAAACACCTTGTCGATTAAATTGGTGATACGCGTGAAGTCGTGGTTCCGTCGTTTGTACGAATCAAGGTGTATAACCTTGTTTCATTTGGGTATTATCAGAATCAATATCCAGTGAAATCTAAAAGAATATATTTGCATGGTTATATATAAGTGGTATTGTGTATAAACTATATAAATATGAAGTATGAGCATTGATGACTTAGTCCCAGTTGAAGGCAAGGAGTATGACTTACTCCAGTCTAGATTTTGTAAAAAGGAGCTTCTTTGCTCAAACGGCGTGCCTCTTCGTCCTCTTTTTTCTATATTTTCCTTTTACCCATGTAACCGTGCGTGCCAAGTCTATGTTGGTGTATGTTCTTTGCCACTAGTTCATTTTTTCACTTCGACATTGCAACTCTAGCATTGTTTCAATCATCACAAATTGCTCTCAGTCAGCTTCATTCACACACGGGTACTTGTCGATGGGCTCCTTTCCTCCTTCAAAATGTCTCTGATTAGGGTGTACTTGAAGTGTCTCCAAGCCTTGCAAGCTATCAATAACACGACTCGTGGCATGCCTTCCTTCCATTTATCAGGCACCTCAAATGACTCAATTATTTCATCTGTGAGGAGCTCGCGCTCCCTCAGGTATGAAGCCTCAAGTGCTCTATGGTGATTTTCACCTTTTCCCTTGCTACTGGCCACAATATCATTTTGAACTTCTGAGAGGTTCTGGCAGGGGATGCTGGACCCCCGGAGTCATGAGCAACCTTTGTGATTAGATAGCGACCAAACGGCTTCTTAGTGGGCTTTCTACCATGATGGGTCTTCATGGCCACCGAAGAACGATCGCGGCGACCCTGGTTCACCGTGCGAGCTCGGGCGGCGATGAAGGTTGGGGCGACATCTTCACTATTTTTGTTGGAAAAAGACTAGAGGAGAAGGGGTGATGCAGCAGGAGTAAAGGTTAGCTTGAGGGGGTTACTTAATTTATTTTAAACATATAAATATCTAAATTCATCAAAGAGCAAGCATTGTTGAAGGGTAAATAGTAAGAGCGGATGGTTATTGTACTCTTTATTTTAACAATCACTAGTATATCAAGTCAGCATGGCAATATAATACTGAAAACTGATACATTCACTTGGCCATGACACTGAGAGCATTCACTCATAAAAAACATGACAGAACCTAAAATCAACTAAAATCACTTCAAAGGAGCTTCCATATATGAAACATGACAAACCTAAAATCAATTACATGGACATAAGGCAGAATATAAACAAAGAATAGGTCCATTGCACCACTATAATTCAAGCACTCAACATTTGCTCACAAATAATAGTTACCTAACAACATGGACTTTCTTCTATCAAGTGTTTGATAACAATAAATTAAATATATGACCTAACAGTCCTAGGTCCAAATACTATCATAGAATTATCTGCAATGTTAAAAAGAGCATCTTAAACATTTTTCATAGGTGTAAAATATCTTCCCTCTGCCTAATGGCCCCAATGGCTCTAATGCCCTAATGCCCCTAATGCTCTAATGCCCTAATCCATATGGTCTAAGGAACATTTTTCAGAATTAAAATAAGCATCAGCGGCTACCCTAATGCCCTAATGCCCTAATCCATATGATCTAAGGAACATTTTGCAGAAATTAAAAAGATATCAGCTGCTACCCTAATGCCCTAATCCATATGATGTAAGCAACATTTTTCAGAAATTAAAAAAAAATCAGCTGTTGCCCTAATGCCCTAATCCATATGGCCTAATGCCATAGGGGGAGAAACGGGACTTACCTTGCCACTGGGAGCTCACTGTCGGCGGTGGTCTTGCTGGCAACGGTGCAGAGGGAGGAGAGGAGGGTCGACTAGGTTACTGAGATCGATGGTGCTGCAGAGGGAGGGGAGGAGGGCCGACCAAGTTATCAAGATTGAGGCGGCTGGGTTGTCGAGGGAAGGATGAGCCGGGCCACTAGGCGATGCAGCGGTGGCTGGCGTGGAGGAGTTAGGGCAACGATTGGTGGAGGTGGAGGAGAGAAGATGGCGGCAAGAGGATGAGCTAGGTCATCGAGCGATGTGGCGATGATCGGCGTGGAGGAGTTAGGGCAACGGACATGAAAGAAGTAGGGAAAAGGCCACAAAAGGCCAAACAATATATACGGATCGAATCCCAGACGGTTCAAAGCGGGCAACCGTCTAGGATATGTCCTTGCCGCATGCAGGTGGCCAAGATATCCTAGATGATTCATGTTGTTCAACGGTTCATGTTATGAACAACATGAACTGTCTAAACCATTTGGGATAAGGCCACATCCCTTATTCCAGACGGTTTGTATTTTAACTGTCTCAGATGTTATCCCAGACAGTTGGATATTTGAACCGTCTGGGACGGTTCATTCTTGCACCTAAGCGTCTATTTGTTTTCTAAATGGTGGACTTTATGGAACCGTCTAGGATGTCCCAAATCCGTGACGGTTTCTTTGAACAGTCGGGGAAGAGTTGTCTAGGACAGACGTGTTTTGTAGTAGTTATCTCATATAATAGAGAAAATAGTTTTTTCTTAGACGTGCAAAGATCACCTCATAGCTAAAAGAAAACATGTTTCTCTCTCTCATTTCTCTTCTTCCAAATTAGTAATTATCTACGTGGTTTCGCTAAGGGAGCCGATATCACTCAATTATACATGCCCTTACCTCCTTATCCTTGGGACAAGAAATAGGATCCAGGATGATTTATTGTGGTGTATGCGAGTATCTTAGTTTACAAATTATACGGATGTTGTAGTTCGAGTGGAGTAAATTCGACCCATATCCGTGTTTAATCACTATCCGAATACATAATCGAGTCGAAACCAACGAGTTTGTTTTCGAATTAAGCCTGCGGAGTTGATAGGTAACATTTGTTCATGTTCGGTCCACTTCCACCCCTACCTGGATGATACAGAGTGAGCAACGTTCACACAAAACCCTAGGACAGTTAGACGTATCATTGGGACGCTTGTACATGCAATCACTGAAATAGTGTCATAGTGTGGCCCGTGCTTGCAGGGTGCGTTATGAGGCCCCTCACAATGCTCCAACTTAGACTGGTGCTAAGACATGCCACATAGGCAAGAAGATGATGTGGCGGGGTAATTAAGAAGGAGAGAGATAGTTTTGGTGTCTCCAGGAAGAACCGATGCTAAGCGCGCGGACCTATGCAAAACGCCTATGTGGCATCTATGTATTAGAGAGTTTAGTTGCTAAACAATTAAATGAAGAAAGCTTAGCTACAAAAGCTAAGCACCTATGCATTGGAGAGTTTAGTTGCTAAGCCCTTTCATGCACTTAACACCTCATCTAAGCACATATGCATTGCGAGAGGCCTGAGAAGCTAGAAATCTCCACTTCTCTACGCGCCAACCTATGCATATCATTTGCCTCCTGCGCCTGCATCGAGAATGACCAGGAACCATGCTGGAGTTAGTCCCAGAGAGATAATGAGATGTTGGAACCTCCGAATGCTGGAGTAAGTCCCAGTAAACTAACGCCTCGTTTGGCTCCCAATAATTAAATTAAATTTATTTAATTTTATTTTGATAAAATTTGAATTTGACTAGAAGATTTCATTTCTAACTTTTATGTTTGGGCGTCACGGGGAGATCAAAGTTTTTCATTTCGTAGACATTCGATATTTAAAATTTTAACCTCGTGTTTACACTACAAAATTTTCTCGAAATCAAATAAAATTTGGTGGACACATTCACTTGTAGAGGAGCTACTTTACACATATTAATGGAAAAAATATACAGATGGGTCTCACAGACTTGTAGTGATGGAAACAGGTACTAGAGGTTATGGAGACCAAACAAGTCATGTAAAGCATCAAAATTGATAAAAGAGACCAAAATATGCTAATACTAGTACTTTTCTTGAGATTCAAAGTTTACTACTATGTATATATGTAATTATTGGATAATTGGAGGGGACCCTAGCTCCCACCAGCCCCCCTCCCTCTGTCATTGCAGTCTTATAGAGGTGGATTTTATAAAACTACGGTATTTTAATGTTTAACCTCACGTTCATACCATCAAATTTTCATAAAATAATCTTAAATTTACTTCCTGAAATTTTTTGGGGTAACTTAGTGCATAGAGCAGTAAATATGTGACGGCACCAGACGATTAGGCGGGCCCCACAGGCTTGTTGAGGTAGTCTTCATAAATCTATGGTATCTAGAATTTCAGCCTCACATTCACACTATAATTTTTTTATAAAATAAACTAATACTCGTTAGAGATGGGTCAATATTCAAACGTATAACTTTGTGCATTTTAGCAAATTCAGGTGTGCAGGTAGGTCCCACAAGTTTGTGTGACCCATAAATTTCATTTGATCTTTTGCTCATAGCAAAGAATTGGTTTAGTTATATTCTCACTCGTTGGAATTAGAATTGAAAATTATGATTCTAATTCTTGCGGCAGCCGAACATCTCTATTTGTGGAATCCTCTACCAATTTTTGAGTTCTACGCTCAATTCTTGGGAGCCAAATAAGGCGTAAAAGATTTTAATTGTCCTAGTTGTGTACAAAGTAACAGAAAATAAAGACACTGTAGTACTAACTAGCTGCTTGAGAGTTCAGACACTGTTGTTCGTTTTCCTTCATTATCCACCACGCCATCCTTCGTCTGACATTCTTTTTTTTTAGGGAACTTCGTCTGCCATTCTGATCACTGAAGCATCTGAAAGTAAACAAGTATGGCATAACTCTCACCGTCGATGGTATCTACTGATAATTTTCCAGATGGAATAAGCATTATAATCCTTATGCAGCATAACTCTCACCGTCGATGGTATCTACTGATCATTTTCCAGATGGAATAAGCATTATAATCCTTATGCAACTCTGAAACTGCTCAATTCCTTATGCGGTGAAAGGGCTTCAGGCTCAGACTCAGACTCAGGATTAACTGATCAGCTCAGCTCCAGCCATGAAGCTCAAAATCGTTGTACTGTGAACAGTAGGAGTTTGGACACCAACAAGCATTGGAGTACCACAAACAGACCAAGGCCGGTACCAAACAGCAGGTAAGCAGGAACTCAAAAATCATGTCACAAAACACAGTATCACAGATATCACGGATTGAAACATCGCGATAAGTAAACCGGTTTGCCCACCAGCCATCACGGCCACTACAGCACAGCTGTGTTGGCGCAGAGCGGAGACGAGCAATAAGACAATGTGAATTGGCGATCATTCCATCAAATAGTTCAATACAACCCAAAAACAGAGTACAATATGATACCAATCAACTACCGAATGAACTGAAGCATGAAGATCCGATTATTAGGGAGGCACAACAAGCGAATATAAATTCTAGCAAATATGAGCGAACACAAAAACAAAATCAGCCTGGTCTTAACTCTGAAGGACGAGCTGAGCAGTAATATAGGATATCATCCTATTATGGGAACCACAAGCCAGAGCATCAGGCTTTGATGGTCACACTGCACAGACATAACCCCGAAGGCTTGAGCTTAGACGTGCACCATTCAGATCCTGGTGGTGCAGCAGGATCGTACATCAGTGTCTGATACCCAGGCTCTTCCTCCAGTGAGAACAGCAGCAGCTTCCCATCATGTGTCCCGAGAGAAAAACGAGTGCTAGAACTACCAGTAAGCGGCACTGAGACCTTCTGCCAGGAATTATCTGCTGGGTTGAAAATCGCTAGAGACCTCTGGTTCTTCCACTCGATGCAGAAAAGTTTTTCGCCGAGAACAGCATGAGCCGTGACCATTACACAGCCATTCTTGAATTCACCCCAGGCATGATTATTAGTATTGTAAACGTCAATGAAACGAGAGTTACCAATTGTGAAGCTCGAACGACCACCCATAACGTACATCTTGCCTTCAAAGCTACACCCAAAGCAACCCCACCTTGGCCTGCGAAGGCTCTCAATCAACATCCATTTGTTCTTTTCTGGGTCATAAACTTCAACACTAGATAAACTATCACCATTAAGACCAAATCCACCAGCAACATATATCACACCATTGACCTCTGCACAGGCAAAGTCACAACGAGCCACATTCATCCTAGCAAGCACGGTCCACCTGATGAATGTGAGGATAAATGAGTTAATCGAACATTTAAAAAATGCCGAGACCATAATTAATATTCTGCACTTAAACACTATCAGTGTCAATGAGCTACTTTTGTTATTCAGATTATCTGCAAAACGCTGGTTTAAGCTTTAAAGTTCGTGAGATTAGTAAGATGAACTTTAATTTAACAATTTTTAACCCTTTTGTTGATGCATATGAGGATCCAAACATACCTGTTGAGGCAAGAGTCATATTGGTAAACCTCATCAGAAACACATTCCTTGCCATGGTCTGCAGCATAGCCAGCAATAACGAGGAGCTTCCCATTGAGGACAACCACACCAAAACCAGCTTTGGTTGGTCCAGGCATAGGCGGAAGAGGGATGTGTTTTTGCCCCGGACACCCTAAAACCTCCCAATGGGACCCCTTTGCTCCAGCATTGGCAGTCAAGACATACACACACTCCTCAAGCTTCCCAACCTCTTTCCTTACAGCGATTAATTCCTTGCTCTCTAGGAATGACATCCACCTCTTGGACACTGCACCCATGGCAGGGAAGTGACCGCGAGGAACAAGGGCAAGACATATCTTTGCCAGGTCTTCTGGCAAGCCAGGTATTAAAGCACAATATGGGTCATATTCCTCTTGTGCCATAAAGCATGAGGGAAGTTTTGGCCTTGTTGGAGCCTTCAGCTGCATTATAGCACGGAGGCACGTCGGTGGTTGAACAAATTGTTCTCGTGTACCAACAAGTGTGAGCATTGTAAAATGTGGTCGCAAACAGCTCAATGTTTGCCTCACCTTGTTAACCAATAGTGATGAAAACCTTTGGCTTACCTATAGACCTATCTACTACAAATGGCAATGGCTCGAATGGAATGATTCGTGGAATCCGTCTCCTATGGGTATGGTAAGAGACAAGGGTTTGAATGATGCCGAAATTAGGTTCTTCAGCTTTGATGTCTCTGTTTTAGTTATTCTTGCTGTATCAAATGCCATCCGATAATGAGAGACTTTGGAATGTTTTTTCCTGATAGAATCAGCACTTGTCTCCTTATTGATGAGGTAGAAACCGTTCCCTCCCTTACACATTGCCTTAATATCTACAGAAATATTAGAATATCAGCTAAATAAGCAACTCAATGTCATTTGCCAGGAACAAATATGTGCAAGATATATATATACCTATGGCCATATAAATTTGATTAGTATTAGCCAGCAGCTGCGTCCATTTCTCCAAATCTAATTACCTGCACCCAGCATACAAAACCTTAGAATTGGAATTTGGAAAAGAACATGAATCTCCAACTTTTATCTTTAAAAATAGCTGTTTTCTATTTGTATGACATCCACAGTTAGGATCTCTAATCTTAAACTCAAAGTGGACATGTTAATGCTGTCATGACTCTATGAGCCAATGCCTAAAACACATATGCTCCACATTTGAAATGGTATCACAAGTAAACAGATTGGACATCTAATTCTAGGAGAAATAATCAATTCCTGAGTTCTGACTCTATCTCAACCAGAGCGAAAATATTAGATAGTATGAAGTAGAGGACTTCCATAGTGGTGTACAGTAAGAAGTAATCTATCTAGCTTAGATGACACAAATTAGCTCTACACAATTTGTAACCAGAAATAGCTGTTTCTAAAACTATGGATCAGTTATAAGTCAATACCAAAGGACCTATAGCAGAAAATCTCTATAAAAAATAATTATTGCTGGAATTAATAACTGTGTTGAACAAGCTAAAGGCCCTGTAGAAAGTTATTGCAACCAACCACTTCACCTTACAAATACTAAATCGATTGAGCAGAACTGATCCATAGATCATTCCGTACCATGAATTGAAACCCAATCCTCTCAGAGAAGATAATTTGAAAGTTATACGAGCCAAACAAAATGGAACTTTAGCAAAGCAGGTTATCTAGCTAGCAAAATCTTAAAGCTGGATCAAATATGAAACATGGATGAAAATAAATCCTCTTTCATGAACTGGATCTCAAGAGTCCAGAGCCAGAGGACACCACATGTCGAAGCCCACAGAACCTAAGAATGAACTAAAGGTCTCGAGCTGCCTCTATTACAGCTACAACTTGAATAAACTAGGCATTCAAATCAGTATGACCTCCTGGAAGGTTGGAGCAACACAGGTCAGATCTATTAGAGCCAAAAACTCAAACTTAACATGATAACATCAATAATTAACCATAGAAAACATAAATGGCTATCTGGGGGATCTGAGGCTCGACTATGAACCTCCCATTTGCAACAACAAATCTATCCTTTGCAAGAGAAGACATGGAAATGTGGACAACGTATCCAAGAGAAGTCAATGAGAGAAACGCAGATCCTAAAAGGGTGGACAACACAGATCCAATTACTCAACAAGCCTCCAACAACTGACAACAAACTTAAAAAAGAAAATCTCACATCAATGATATAGACGAGTATATCTTTGGTCCCAAGAACCGGAATACACACCTATACATCTAACACCAATTAATGCTGCAACCAATCGAATAAGCAAGCATGGACGGCGAGAAGGTTGAGATTGCCCCTACAAGATTCAATTTTTGCACGGAAACAGAAACATACGTTTTCCCCAATCCAGAAAGAACCATTAATTCTGCACCGAATTGAGACCAGTAAGAAGGGCAGAGCTCGTAGATAGATTCAAGCAAAAGGACGTACCTGAAATAGGAGGCCTATCCAACGAATCCCGACCTGCAGAAAGAAAGAAGGACGAGCAGCAGCTGCTGCAGATTTGGAACACAAGGAACGCGAGGAAATGAGAGGAGAGAATCGGGAGGCGGTGGGTAGCAGGGGTAGGACTTATATAGGTAGATGGGGTGACGCACTTGTGGCAAGTTTACAGCGTGGTGACTGCTAGGACAACGAAATGCGGTGCTACTCCTTTTTCTCACGCCGTCACACGCTTTCTGTTTTCACCTGACAGAGCATTTGCAGCTTTTTATGCTGCGTTTGGTTCCCGTTGAGACGATTAAGTTAGCTAATTTGAATCTAGCGAGCTAGCTTAATCTTAACTTTAAGTTTAAGAATTAATTTGATTAACTTAAATTACTATTTCGCTAGATGATATAATTTGTATTAGAAAAGTAAATTTAATAGAGCTTAATCTTTAGGTATTTCTCTCTTTTTATAAGTTAGTTTAATCCTGATTTAAAAGATTAGATAATTTTATCGGATTAACTTAGCTCTCCGGTATTTAACACCCACTTCTTAACTCTAAATTAAAGAAACCTTGTTTTAACCTGTTAAACACCCTTATTCAAAAGGTTAAATACTTTGGCCCTTTTAAACGAGGATTAATTTAACCAGCCAACACTAATGGGATAACCCAGCACAATTAAGGTTCTGTTTGGCATGTAGCATAATCGGTGGAAAATAAGTTTATTATTAGGTTCTGTTCAACGGAAGACTCAGCCACGTGGTATACAGTCTTTTGTTTTGATTTACTTATAGAGTTTCCTAAATCATAATCCGGTTTGCTGAACACGACAGTAGAGTTACGTAAATTATTATCTGGTTTGGTAAATATGACACTGGCTATTTCACAACTACTTTTATGAAAGCAAGTTCTAATACGGCCTGACATAATTTAGCAACTACAAATTGATTCTAACTCTCTCAAATTATGTTTCTTACTACTAATCAAGTCAATCAATCTAATCTAGCCAAACATTAATTTTGGTCAACCAGGTCAGTTGCTAAACGTAAAATTTAGATTAAGCTAACATAGGTATTCGAACCAAAACCAAACATAACCTAGCTAAGAATTGCCACATGAGATATTGCAGTGCTATATTTGATACCTTTATTCATCGAATGTTGACCGGTTAACTTAATCCTTCCTAACCCAAGATTGTTTGATGGGTTAAACTAGTGATCCAAACGTAACTCTAGACCAAAAGCAGATGGAAACATAGCTTTGGGCCGGCTCGAATTCTTTTTCTGGTAGAACATTTGACTTGATGTGAGTGCAAATACATTATCATCAATATTCTAAATTTAGTAAATTAAGTGCATGGGACGACTTTGAACTCTCGGGTTTGTGTATTCGGCACCTTCCAAATGCACATTTCAATCCCCGTGGTGCATTACGTGAATCACTTTAGTCCTAACCAAGAGAGAGTGTGCAAGTGTGCTTACGTGGCTCGCTTATGTGGTGTCCTCACATGATCTGCCACACTAGCATGAAGCATCTGTTCGCACATAAACACGTCACCTTATCGTCCCCGGCGTCGAGCGCGATACGCAGGACACGTCGTCGGAGGAGCCTCGCCGGGAGCGCGATACGCAAGACACGCGCGGCGAGGTCTCTTGAAGACCCGAACCCCACACGCCCGGGAGGGACCCCGTCAGAGAGTGCGATGGCTATGGGTTTGCCCTAGGTCGGCCTGACCGCCCCTAGAGCCTTGAGGTTCGTTGCCGTCTAACACGAAGAACAACGAAGAACGAGAAGCAGAAAAACAAGGGCAAGAGAAATAGTAGATGAAAAAGATAATAGATTGATTTGTTCGATTGTGCGTTGTTCACAATCGGTCGTCACCCTTTACATATTTATACAGGACGGCTGGTCTTTCCGTAGGAGAGTAGGACTCTTAATCCTGACTGAGTACGTACATATGATTTTCCTTTATCTCTATCCTTGTCTTCCAGATCTTGTGCAGTACGCATGTTCTTTGAACTTCAATAGGAATCCATCTTGTATACGAGATATCTTCCCAAATAAACGGAGTATCCTTCCAAATCTCTGATGATCTTGACCGTCGTGATCAGGACTCTACCTCATACACGAGATACCCTTCCGTACAAATCGGGTAACTTTCTGAATCTATAATTAGCTTGATTACCGCGATCAACCGCTATTCCTTGTCCTCCAAGTTAAGGTCTCTGGCACCGGAAAAGACTTTGAAGTGGACGACTCGGTACGTTAGCCCACCCGTAGATCATCTCGGCAGCGCGGGCGACTTGGTTCCGCTGGGAAGGACTCGGCTTGAGCTACTCGGTGCGCTGAATCGACTCGGTCGCTCTACGAGCGACTCGGCACATTAGACAACTCGGAAGACTGCGAGCCACTCGGTATGTTGGATGACTCGGGAATGCTGCGAGCAACTCGATACATTGATCAACTCGGGGATGCCGCGAGCGACTCGGCACACTGGATAACTCAGGGATGCTGCGAGCAACTCGATACATTGATCAATTCGGGATGCCTCGAGCAACTCGATACATTGATCAACTCGGGGATGCCGCGAGCGACTCGGCACACCGGATAACTCGGGGATGCTGCGAGCAACTCGATACATTGATCAACTCGGGGATGCCGCGAGCGACTCGGCACACTGGATAACTCGGGATGCTGCGAGCCACTCGGCTTGAATCACCCGTCATGTCAGACCAGTCGGGAGTACCGCGGACTACCCGGTATGCTGGATTTAACAAGCCTTCCGCTGCAAGTCAACACCAACTTTAAACAATTATCAATCGGCTGACTTGGCCATGAGCAATTAAATTACCTCGGCCAAATTCTGCTATCAACAGCATCTTTGCCTTATGCTCACCCACACTACCTTATCCCCTCCTTCATCGTCTATTTCATGTGGGACTCATGGATGTGAGTCCTATCTCCGGCGAAGGAGGGCAGAGAAGGAGTGGATGGTGCGAACAGGAACAGGGTGGTGACGATAAAGTGATAGGCATGACACTTGCTATATGGCGACGACAAAAGAAAAGATAGAACATCAGGTCGAGAGGATGAAGAAGAGAAAGGATATGACATGTCGAGCTCGTAGGTAAGTGAAACGGATGGCAGGTAAACTACCTAGATGGCACGGGCCATAGCACCACACTTGCAGGGCAGAGTCACGTTGGAGTCTGGGTGGGCCCTAACCCCCAACCCAATTATTTTGTCTTAAATAGTTATGTACATATATAGGCTCATACACTACATCATTTCCTGAACCGGCTCCCGGTCTGTCCACGGGGAGCAATCTCGTGGATGATGCTATGGTGGGCGGCACTAGACGAGTGAGCTCACGTCTCGCCGCTATGCCAGATGCAGACGCGTCAACCATGGACAAAGCTATGCGCCGAGCTAAAATCCACAATCTGGAACTAGCCTCAGGTACTCAAGTTAACATTGCAAATTCTGTTCTTTCAATTGCGGATAATTCTATTGTTTCTACTGCTGCTGCACTTGGTGTATCGTTAGGTAGAAACAGTAAAGAGGTAGCTAGCTCAATTCATCTTATTAAGAATACTGAGATTGATCGATTAGGATTGATGATTCACAAAGCTAATAAAACCAAGATTGTAGATGAGGATTCTACGCATCTTAATGTCACTTCACTGGATCACTTGTGTCGTGATCTCTTGGAGGAAGATTCGAGCGAGCTAGGGACATGTGTTGCCCTTGCTCCTATTCCGAGCAAAGTACCTCGGGTTTGTAAGAAGAGCACGCGCGGGGTGTGTCCTCACGGACGCGGCAAAGCGTTACATGAAAAGTGTTAATATGAGAGGTATATTCTGGAATAGTAGGGGTTTTCGTGACCCGGGCCAAATACAGATTTGTGGCTGAGATTGTTCGCGAGGAATGTCTTGGTTTTGTTGCTCTCCTAGAGACAAGGTGAGCGGATTTCTCTTAGGCGTGTCTCTCTCACCTGGGTGGAGGGCGAGACTATGCCTAGCGCATTTTGCCGCCTCATGGCCAGTCCAGTGGCGTACTTATGGGCATTGACACCGCAGTCTTGGACATTCAGACTATAGAAGTTAGGGATTTCTTCGTGAAGTTCCAATTACAGTCCAAGGCGGATGGTTTTCCGCTGGATTCTCGTTGCGGTATATGGTGCTGCCCAACAGGCGCTCAAGTTAGAATTCCTTGCAGAACTTGCTCGCACTTGCAGCATCGAAAATCTGCCATTGTTAGTAGGTGGTGATTTCAATATTATCCGCCGTCCAGAGGAAAAGAGTACCAATATATTTGATGTTCGATGGCCTTTTCTGTTTAACACCATCATTGAAAGCCTAGATCTACGAGAGATTGCCCTCTCAGGTAGACAATATACATGGGATAATTCACAGGATTCACCGACTTACGAAAAATTAGATAGATTTCTGATGTGTTTAGACTGGGAACAAAAATTCCCGATGGTTACGGTCCGAGCTCTGCAAAGAGCACTCTCTGACCACACCCCCCTTCTGTTGGATACTGGGGGCCACCGCGCATTATGGTAACCAGTCGCTCTTTAAGTTTGAGCTTGCCTGGTTATCCGCGGAGGGTTTTCATAATATGGTAGCTCAAATCTGGAATGAGCAAACTAAATTGACCTCTCCAATTGACTGGTGGCAAGAAAAAAACCTGACGTTTACGGCAAGCCCTTTGGGGCTGGGCTAGGAATTACAATGGCCACTATAAAAAGGAAAAGACTCAGTTTTTTGAGAATAGTCAATGAGTATGACATTCAAGCTGAACACGCACCGCTCTCAGCCATGGAGCGTATGGCTCAACGTGATGCAAATGATGCCTTAAGTTGGCTTCTGCATGAAGAAGAGACTAGATGGTACCGGCGCGCGAAAGCCAGGAACGTTCAGGAGGGAGACAACAATACTCGGTATTTCCATTTGGTTGTTAATGGGAAACACCGCAAAAAGCAAATCTTCCAGCTTGAGCAAGAGGAGGGCACAATTGTTGGTGATGCTCAGTTAAAGAGCTATATCACTAACTACTATAAGAGTTGTTTGGTCCTCCTGACAGTAATTTTTTCTCTATGGACGAGACCCACTCGGATGATGTTCCGAAGGTTTCTTTAGAAGAGAATGCCTTCCTTACAGCGTGTGTCTCTGAACAAGAAGTCTATGAGGCTGTCTTTCAGATGGAACACAACAAAAATGCCAGGACCAGATGGGTTTCCAGCGGAGTTTTATCAGCAGTTTTGGGAGGTCCTCAAGAAAGATCTGATGACTCTGTTCACGGATTTCAACAATGGTTTGTTACCACTTTTCCGTTTGAACTTTGGAGTTATTACTCTACTGCCAAAAAAAAGAGGATGCCACCCAAATCCAACAACACCGACCAATTTGCTTGCTGAATGTCAGCTTCAAAATCTTTACAAAGGTTGAAACGAACCGGTTCAATGCGGTGGTGGACAAGGTGGTCCATCCCACGCAGACGGCTTTTATGCGTGGTCGATCTATTCTTGAAGGTGTAGTAATACTTCATGAAACTGTCCACGAGCTCCACTGCAAAAAGTTGGACGGGGTGCTCTTTAAGATCAACTTCGAAAAGGCATACGACAAGGTTAATTGGACTTTTCTTCAACAAACTCTTCGTATGAAGGGGTTTGCACCTCAGTGATGTAAGTGGGTGGAGAGCTTTGTATCCAAAGGTAGTGTGGGCATTCGGGTCAATGATACTATTGGACATTATTTCCAGACGAAGAAAGGACTTCGTCAAGACGACCCAATGTCTCCTATCCTTTTCAATGTCATTGCGGATATGCTTGCCATCCTAATTCAAAGAGCAAAGGATGAAGGTTGATCATGGGCCTAGTCCCTCATTAGTTGAGGGAGGGGTCTCGATTATGCAATATGCCGACGACATAATTCTTTTTATGAATAATAATCTCGAAGAGGCTAAACTGATGAAGCTGATACTATGTGTTTTTGAGCAGTTATCAGGCCTAAAGATCAACTTTCATAAAAGTGAACTCTTCTGCTTTGGTCAAGCAAAGGATCAGGAGGTTCAATATAGATATCTTTTTGGGTGCGAGTCTGGCACGTTCCCATTTCGGTACCTCGGGGTCCCCATTCATTATCGTCCGTTTGAGCAATAAGGACTGGAAGAGTGTTGAAGACCGTTTTGAGCACTGCTTAAGCGGATGGAAAGGAAGAACTTGTCATATGATGGACGTTTAGTTCTTCTCAATTCTGTCCTCTCAAACTTGCCCATGTTCGTGCTCTCCTTCTTCCAAATGCCTAAAGGGGTTTGGCGACGTTTGGACTTCTATTGCTCACGTTTCTTTTGGCAAAGTGATGAGCATAAGAAGAAATATAGGTTGACCAAATGGAATGTGATTTGCCGGCCCAAAGATCAAGGTGGACTTGGTGTCCACGATCTTGTCCTCCAAAATCAATGTTTATTAAGTAAGTGGCTTTTTAAATTACTTAATTAGGATGGGGTCTGGCAAGAGCTGCTTCGTAATAAATACTTATAATCCAAACTCTTACTCAGTGCTATGGTAAACCAAGGGAGTCTCAATTTAGTCTGGTCTTATGCACATTAAGGATTAGTTCCTTCGATTGGGCTATTTTATTCCGAACAATGGTCAGTCCATTCGCTTCTGGAATGACATCTGGTTAGGGGATAGATCTCTTAGCATACAATACTCCTCTTTGTACAACATTGTCCGCAAACGACACGCCACTGTAGCGGAAGTTCTGAATGCTACCACACGCTTAATGTTAGTTTCCGTCGAGCTATTGTGGGCCCTAAATTAGTAGCCTGGAATGACCTTGTCCAGCGCCCTCGCGAATGTTACGCTCAATCAAGATTCGGATGTGTTCCGTTGGAAGCTTCATACCTCTGGACAGTTCTCGGTACAGTCCATGTATGCAAACTTGATTGATACCCACTGCAAGTTTTGGCATCGACACATTTGGAAGCTCAAATACCCCTCCGTATAAAGATCTTTGTATAGTATCTTTGTCGAAGAGTGCTTCTCACAAAAGATAATCTCTGCAACGTAAATGGGAGGGTAAATAACAGTGTTGTCATTGTAGTCGGAATGAAACTATACAACACCTCTTCATTGAGTGTAGATTAGCACGCCAAGTTTGGCAGGTGATTTACATGGTGTTCAACATTACAACACCATGCAATATTCCGATATGTTTGAGAATTGGCTTGGTGGTTTAGATAGACAAACACGGTCACAATACTTGTAGGCGTTTGTGCCTTATGTTGGTCTCTATGGCGTTGTGTCAATGATGTGATTTTTATAATCGAAAAGCTTCCAATTTTTTACAGGTCATTCATATGCTATCCATTGGATCCGTATGTGGTCGTCACTGCAAAGGCCAGATGTGTGGGATACTATGAAAATTGGGTGCAACCGTTTGGAGATGGCCGCTCTGGGACTTATGTACCCAATATGGATTGCCTGTTAATATGAGGCTTTGTAATTCATGAGTTGTTTTGTTATGCTCTCCGATGATACTATTTTGACTCTCTCTGTAATGACATGTTAGTTTAATAAATATGGCCGCATGATACATCCTCCTTTTCGAAAAATATATTCTAAAAATCGGTCAATTTGGTTCACTGTCACCTAGTTTTAGGTTTCTTGCCTTTATCTTCACCAATTCTAACTTTGCACTTTTCTTTAACCCCTCCTCATTTTTTGTTAAAGCTCTGCCACTGCACACGTGTAGTCAAACACCAGCTAGCTGGTTTTCGACCTAAGATGACTCACGCAGCTTCCCATAGTTACCTAACGGGCACTTCAAGTTTCGAAAATTAGTTGACACAAGAATGAAGTTTAGAGACCGCTATGCAATTAGTTATGTCAATTTCTTTTAGATATTCTGTATCCGTTCAAATGATTTTAAGTTGAAATGCGCAAGTGCAATATTTGAGATTAACCCGTAATAGTTATATCTTTGAGCAGAGAGACGGTGCACTTGCCGGCGAGTCACTATGGTATGATGGTGAGAAACGATCCCCAGCCGCTTGGGGCCTGGCTAGCCTTCCGT